>JAVIXY010000114.1:0-46021 GCA_033030565.1 Fusarium nematophilum
TTCAAGATAGACCTTTGTTCTAAACCTCCCTCCACACTTCCTCTATAATAATTTAAGTACCCCCGTTCCGCCTCCTCTCCGAGAGACCACCAAGTTCACATCTGCACCATAATCCACAGCTCCCTTAACTCCAAAGACCCCCATCATCTTCGCGGGCGTAGCAGCAACAGCTTGTAGTGTCTCGGCGATGGACGCGTCGGACTAATTCAGGAAGCTGTTTACACATTCGATGGGACTGATGGAGCTACAGTCCTGCCTAGATTAGCTTGAGTAAATACTGAGGATGGAGAATCACGTACCTTCCAGCCAATGTTTCCATGTCCTTCAAGACATGGGTTGTTCCCTTCTTAATACTCGTGCTGGACGATCCACCGTTCGTCCATTTATATATCCCATCAGGCAATCCCATCATACGCATCACGTCGGTAATAACAATAAGGCTCGCCGGGTACCTTGAAGGCCATCGTCACAGTAGTAGGGTGTAGGTGGATTCCGTCAGCCATGTTCCCGTCATACGGCCGATGGGGGTTTTGGGGGTTTCCGAGTCGGCCAAAAAGTTCTACGGTTTCGGTGATGTAGCGGCCGCATCGCGTTGAATATCCGGATAATCGTTGTGACTCCGGCTTCCACGGCAGCTGGAGCCTGCTCGTAAGTCGGTTCCGTATGTTCGATAGAGCAGACGATACCCCCTCGGCCGTAGTTTGGATATCAGAGGTATCATATCGCCTCGCTCCGGAGCAATCGTAATCTTCCTAAAGGTTCCCGGAAGCCCATCGTCCCTGGGCTCGACGTGAAGGGGCCCCATAGCATTCCTCGAGATCCGCAAATATCTTGGCCACCCTGAACACTTCTGTATTATGCACTCCGTTCTTGGTCGGGCTGAGGAGAGGGCGTTCGACGTGAGTTTCGAGGGACTCTGCGTCGTCTTGCGCTAGACGGGAGCCTCTTGATGGTCCGAGGTAAGGTAAGTCAACGTCTGTAGCGCGTCACGAAAACGACTTGAGGCAGGGGATTTGGGGGTTTGTCGTTCAATTACCTGCTGACTCCGACCGGCGGGTGAGCGTGAGGGAATAAGGCGTCACACCAGTTGCCGCCAGTTTCTTGTTGACCGCCCTAACCATCTTTGCATCCTGTAGTAAAGTTGAGAAGTTGAACCCAAAGGAGCCGTTCAATTTGGACATCAACCAGGCCCGGAGAGAAGCCCGGAGAGACAATGCGTCCACCCAAAATCGATTGACTTGTCAGGAAGGGCATTTTCGTTGAGGAAGGTGGATTAATTAGCTCGATTAAATTGTGCCGGTTTTGCGTGACGCCCGGCATTGGGATGGGCGCTTTTGTCATGTCAAAGGAGCAAACAACAGGAGGGTGGGATGTACGCACTACGCGCCCGGATCAACATGACGATTTCCCGAGTCATTCGGCAATCTTCTTGGTTTTTGGAGGGTCAGAGAAGGTAAGGTGTTCGACCATTGTGGGACCAGGATCCGAAACAGGCTCCGGTTGACTTTCCATTCAGAAGCTTGGTCTTACATTGCACAGATACCTTCCACATCACGTATCATGAACATCATTCGTGCTTCCATGGAAGTGGGGCGAGACTTCGCAACGTCGCATGTAACGTCAGGTCCATGGCCTTGTCGAGTTCAGAGTGGGTTCCTAGATCGAGTCCAAGCCGGTCTATCAGATTAGCGACTCCTCCACATAGCTGCCCGTCCAATCAAACTAGAGGTATTCCTTTCTTCGAGGGTTACCATTGCTTCGCTGCCAGGCGCGGTTGTAACCATCTCCCGTATCTCTAGAATCCTAGACTTGCCCTGAGTCGCGTGAAAACATTATGAGATTGACGATGAGCGAAGAGAATAATTATCCTCTTGAGCACCTGCCTCTCAACCCGTGAAACAGGCTCTCCTGACTAACTGCGACCGGACCTCGTCGAGACCACAGCCTCAACCTTCTTTGCTCCCCCTCTGTTCTGCTCCGTCCGCTCTAACCATGGGCGACGTCGAAAACTCTTCAGCGTGTGCAGACCCTGCCTGCTCGCTGCCGAACAGCTGGCATTACCGTAGCTGCAGCCTCTTTGGCTGGAAACTCCCATACTATGCATCTCCCGCCGCGCAGATTCTCATCCTATCCTTCAGCTGCTTCCTGTAAGCCTCCAAGTCCCCCCTTTACCTTGAATGGCATGATCCCTAAAGGTGGTTAGCGGTCCTGGAATGTTCAACGCCCTATCCGGCCTCGGCGGTGGAGGCCAGGTCGATGCGGATGTTGCCAATAAAGCGACCGTTGCCCTCTACTCGACTTTTGCCGCAACCGCCTTCTTCGGAGGGACCGTATGCAATCTTTTAGGTATCCAGAAAACTCTTTCCGTTGGAAGCATCGGGTACATGCCACTCCTCGGCCACCAGATCAACCACGCTAATCACCCGTCCCTAAGCTACCCCATATACGTGGGTTCATTCCTCTCTCTGAACCACAACCAAAATGAGCCGTTTGTTATTAGCGCCGGGGCCATTTCAGGCGTTTGCGCAGGTCTTCTGTGGACCGCGCAGGGCGCTATTATGATGGCCTATGCCGCCGAAGGGGAGAAGGGACGATACATCGCCATCTTCTGGGCCATCTTTAACGCCGGTGGCGTTATCGGAGGGTTGGTTCCCCTTCTTCAAAACATTTCATCGACACAGAGCTCAGTGGGAGACGGTACATACATTGGGTTCCTGGCACTCACTCTTGCGGGCTGTGCCAGCTCCATCGCCCTTTGCAAGACTGAACGCGTCGTCCGTCCTGACGGGTCTACTGTCGTCGTTACCCAGCAGCCGACATGGAAGAGCGAACTTGTTGGCGTGTGGACACTGCTTCGCTTCCAGCCTGCTCTTCTTTTACTCTTTCCCGTATTCTTCTCCTCCAACTGGTTCTACACCTATCAGTTTAACGTGAGTTCCTACAACAGAACGGAGATACTAGGCTCCCTGATAACTCATGTCAATTAGGACGTTAATCTCGCGAGATTCAATATTCGTACGCGGTCACTCAACAACTTGATGTACTGGCTCTCCCAGATCATTGGTGCCTATATATTTGGTTCACTTCTCGACTTGAAGCGGTTCAGTCGCCGTACTCGATCAATTGGCGGTCTCTCGGCCCTCTTTGTCTGTACAATGGTCGCCCGGGGCTGCGGATATGCGTTCCAGAAGACATACACTCGAGAGTCTGTTGCTAGTGGAGAATCCCCCCAAATGGACTGGACCGATGACGGATTTGCTGCTCCTTTTGTTCTATACTGGTTCTACGGCTTCTGCGATGCTGTTTGGCAGACGTACGCTTTTTCTCAGTGGCCTCTACATTGCTACAAAGTTGTTACTAACAAGTCGATGAATAGATATGTCTACTGGCTTACGGGTGCCTTGACTAACTCTAGCAGTCGTCTTGCCCACTTTTCTGGCATGTATAAGGGTCTTCAGTCTGGTGGTGCTGCTATTATGTACCGTCTTGATAGTCTGGAGAAGCCTTATATGACGTTGTGTATAAGCAATTGGATTCTCCTGTCTCTCAGTCTGGTTTTCGCGTTCCCCGTGGCCTACTGGATGGTCCATGAGCATAGCGATGGTATTGAGTCAGACCAAGAGCTACATGTTTCTCCTGAGATGAGATCCGTGAAGACAGCAGCCAATATTAAGTCTTAGGAACTATCTTTCTCTTTTTGGGCTCCAATGAAGGACTTGCCGGTACCTGGAGGGCCGTGAATTTGGGCCAGCTCCTCGCCGAGGCCGTTGATGAATGATTTAAGCTGTGCTCCTCGCAGTCGTACTGTCTTGCGCGAGCAAATGTCTCGTGGAAGCGTCGTTTCAAGTCCGCGCTCAAATGCTGTTCTCGCAGTCTGAAGTAGACGATGCAGTGTAGGCGGTGGTGCATATGGTTCCGGGGACGCTTTCGGGTTGATGATTTGGAACTCGAGCGGTAGTTCGCCCATGTTCTTCAGTCGCTGCAAAAATCGGTTCGTATGCAAACATTGCGGTATCGACTGCATGAAACCTCAATTCCTCTCTTCTCGGACCGAGAACTGCCTCCAGGGCCGCCTTCTCATTCCCTCGGAGTCCTTGAACTTGATGCCAGCCACTCACTGGTGGTGTCAATTGAAGCAGGTCGATCTTTCGGATGAGTGACCCGAATGCAACAATGTCCGAACCGCAGCATAGAGCACCTATTGGACTGTTCTGTAGCGAAGCCTTGGATTTTGTCGAGGAACTTCTTTCTGGCTGCTGGCGCCATCCCAGGTGGGAAGATGCCACTGCCAAATGCCACCTTGAGGGTGAAGGTATCGAACTTCTGTTCAGGGCTGAAGCCAACCTGGGCAAATTGCAGCAGGCCCAGAGACGTAGGCTTTCGCCTTCCCTTTTTTTCGGGGGGGAGGGGGGGGGCATGGCAATTTAGAGGTCCTCTCTCAGTTCGGCGAGCATGTCTTCCCTCAGCAAGCCCGGGCGGTAAAGCTAGTCACGATAGACTTATGCCCGCGTTTCCATCGGCGAGTCAAACACGTCATCAAGGCGCTGGAGGAACGGCTCCTGGGAGCAGAGAAGCTCACCAGTAGTGGGGTAAATAGATATTTCCCGGAAATCCTCGAAATCGTTATCGTGTCGTCCGCTGGGGCCGGCTGCGACACTTGCAGTCGAGAGGGGGGTAAAGACTTTGATCAATTTCTCGATACGGTATGCGATTCTTCGTTATCCGGCTTCTGACAATCCTCCTCAACATGTACTCCAATCAATACTCAACATATAGGCGCAAGCCACGCCAGGAATGGGGTCGACGGCCGCCAGTGTTGACATCACCAGCACTCCCTCTTGGGGACGTTATTGAGACTGTCACTAGAGACAGGCTAGCTAGTTCCAAGAGGATTGATCGGGCCGGAATCTCCGATACAGGACTCATTGCATCCTACAACTAGATCCCAGAATCCGTGCCGAAGATCATGATTCCAGGTATGCCCCCCCCCCCCCCGAACACGCTGCAACACCCATTTCTCACAGTAATAGGCAAACCGCCGAGATGGACGCCTCCGGCCCATCCTCCGAAGCTTTCCTGGGATGCTGGCGATTACTACCGCGACATAAACGCTGCGTCCTATCCCAAGCATCCTGTCGGGGCCGGCCATCGTGTCCATCATGAGGATGAACCCCGAGCCGATGCCAGTACACATTGTCGCATGCGGAAGCACGACCGGGAACCTCTTCCGGTTTTCCAAAAGGAGAAGAGGAAATCTGGCCATTTTCGGCTACTACGTGGGACAGTGATGCAAAACGATCAACGTCACGTCACACCAACGAATCATCAAGTATCGATTTGGTGGCCTTGATATGATGGTCCGTTTTGAGGGAGACGGCTTCATTGCGCCGCCGGATCTCAAGCAGCCTGGGCGACCATCCGCCGCGGCACTCGCCGGCAATGACGACGCCTTACTTGATCTCGCAAATCTAGGTGTCGAGAAGGAGGCCCCTAAGCCCACCATTAAAGACATCCAGCTCAAGGTTGTCCAAGGAGGGCAGACTGTCCCACAGGATGCAGTCTTTGATCTCAAGACACGGCCAGCCAAGGTTCGCGGACTGCCAACCCGAAAGGGACACCATCGGAGGCCAACTGCATCGCCTACGGGTGGCCCAGATCGGACGATTTATCTTGGCATATCATGAGCGCGGCGTCTTTAATGACATCAAAAACTGGGAAGCGGCCAAACCAACCATCCTTGAAGTCTCTTGCGGCCCCCTTCTCCATCTCATCGTCGACCGCGCACGAAAGGCGGCGGATGGGAAGCTCGAAGTCGTCTTCTCAGATGGAGATTCGCTGCAACTGCGCAAACAGGTCTCTGGCGCAGGTGATGCCCTCTCAACATCTGTCCGGGCTGAGTGGGCAGCATGGCTAGGAAAAGCGGCATCGACTCAGATAAGCGCCAGCTCAGTCCCGTGGAACAGCAGCTCCAAAGTCGAGTTCGACGTGGGTGACGACAAGGATTACACAGCCTGCGACAAGGAGTGCGGGTATTGCGGGCGGTGTATGTACTGACGTAGTGTTACGAGACTGTATTGTTTGCTCATAGCTTGCGAATCACTTCGAGTCTTGCGGCGGGAAGCCGAGTCCTGATCGTGCCGTCCCCGCAGAGTTGCGAGCTCCTCCTCAATCGCCGCGAGTTTAGGGCTGGTCTCCATTGCAGGTGAATCATCTCGCCCTCTGATGGCTCAAGGGCGAGAAGATCTTCGATGGTGTCATAGCCGCTGAAAGCCTTTGCCGCGATAAGGATGGCCAGTATCGGCAGCATTGCGTTGCAGATGAGAGGCATAGGTCCTAACCCCTCGTAGAGGGAGTGCTCGGATCTGCAACCAATACAATCAGAATGAGGGCTCGAGCCGTGATTACCAGAGCTTCATACCTTTTTATCAGGGGTATGTATCATGCCTTTCGCGTCTCGAATGAGTTAAATGGCGAACTCGGCATTGCCGTGTTCATTGCGGAATACACCAAATTGTACGTCCTATCTATCAGAGACGAGACTTCATCAGCCTTGATCGCGATATTGCCAGCCACTGAAGGCTCACCTTGTAGTATAGACCACGACCAGAGCCTGCGCGGCATGTGGACTCAATGTACTCGCCGATACGTGCGGATGAACAGACAATGGCCATGAAATCGGCCCAATCATATACCCTTATCGCCGGCTTTTCATACTCGATCCAGTCGTTCCCCCATAGCTGACGGCCAAGGTGGAGAAAGTGGTTCTTCGTGCTAAATCTCCGCGGTCGCTTATTCTTGACCAACTTGATGTTGCTTTCACGCCTGAGAATCTCAGGCAACTCGTATTTGATGAACTGGGGCTCATACCTGCAACTGCCCCGGTGCAGGTATGAGCCCCCGGAAGAACGGCGTGCTGACTAACCGGGCCAGGATGCGAGTTGCCCGAATTTCGTGGATGACTGACTACCTTGGTACGGAAGGTAGGTCGGAATACAAACTGAGCATCACCTGAAGCAGGCTTGGAAACAACACAGAATATGTTTGAGATGCCGTCGTTGTGTGATTCCGGGAAACATCCCCAGCTGACATTGAAACAGTCGGTTTTTCTTGCCGGTAGTCATTCAAGCCAAACGGTTTCTAATGTGTTACGTCTTGCTCCAGTGGTGGTCTTGGTGGTTGCTTAACGTGGTCTAAAGCCAACCTACTCAACCAAATGTTGCAGGCGAACACGACGCATGCAGTTTAAACACAAGGAATTAAAGGTTCACACCAGTCAACGTAGAGTTAACTCCCTGATGGAATATAGTCAGAAATAAGATTTCGAAGCCAAATTCTCTTTCAACGTCTCGGTACAGGGTAAGTCCAACTTCACGTTGGCACAGGCCCCCACGATATCGGAACCCCACTTTCCTAACCTCCGTCCTCCGATGGCCCCGCGCAGCCACATGCTGCCTGCTCCAGCCTCACCTCCAGCTCAAGCTCATCCTGGCTGGACCTGCATCTGCATCTGCACATTAGTTCACCAACCCAACGCAAAACTCTCTGTTGGTCTTCTTCGTGCCGGACAAAAGGAACGGCCTGGAATAGACACAATCACCAACACAACTCTTTGACCAAAACCAGCGGCGCATCTGGGACTCAGATCAACAAACACCGTTAACTGATACCCGGCGAGGCTGAGCCTCAAACCACAGCTCATCATGGAGCAGACAAAGGCTCTCAACGCCCTCGAGGTATGCAGCCGAGATCACCTCAACCCACGCTTACTGACCCAGCTCTCCACAGCCTTTCCTCGCCCTCTCCAAGTCGGCCACCTCCCCCCGCGCCGCTGCCGACCTCGTCACCAGAGCCACCTCCGCCCAAAACACCTTCCTCTTCACCGAGCTCCTCCAAACCCCCTCCATCCAGGGCCTCGCAGACTCCGAGTTCGCCTCCCACCTCACCCTCCTCCAGATCTTCGCCTACGGCACATACGCCTCCTACAAGAGCACACAGGGCCTGCCCCCACTCGCAGACGCGCAGGCCACCAAGCTCCGCCAGCTCTCACTCCTGTCACTCGCCCGCGACCGGCAAAATCTATCCTACGCCGCTCTGAAGGAGGCCCTGGACCTTCCCGGGGACCGCGACCTCGAGACCCTCGTCATCTCGGCCGTCTACGCGGGGCTCCTCCACGCGACGCTCGACCCGGCCCGCTCCGCAGTCCAGGTCTCCAGCGTCGCGCCCCTGCGGGACCTCGCCCCGGGGACGATACCCGGCATGGTTGCCGCGCTTAAGACGTGGGCCGATCGCTGCACCACGACCCTCGGCGGGCTCGAGGCCCAGATCAAGGAGATCCGCACGACGGCTGCTGCACGGCAGCGCGAGCGGCGAGCGGCAGACGACAAGCTGCAGCAGCAGATGACCGACGTGCAGGAGGGCGTTGGACCGCGAAAGTACGAGGTAACGGGCCTGACGAGGGAGATGATCACCAGGAGAGGCTTCAACAAGCGGTCCGTTATGGACGTGGCCAACTTGGTGGACAGCGAGAGCATGGACGTGGATGAGCCCGAGGAGGAGAAGAAGCGGGCGAGCAAGCGCAAGATGTGACGGGGAGTACTCATTGCTAAACGATGACATGACAGAAAGAGGCATCGCTTACTAAAAGAAGAACTGTATCACGAAGAACCATGAATATAATTAGACGAAATAACGCCCTTTATTAACCCTCCATTTGGTACAAAGTGCCACCAAATCCCTCTACCCTACCAGGGCCCTACTAGCCGAGCCTAAGAATGAAGAAGAAAAAAAACATACGTAGCCAGAAACTCCGAGATGTGGTATCTCAAAGTTTGGGGCTGAGAATAGCTAAGTTACAGACATGCCCTAGATGATACAACACAGATAGATTCTTCCTTACGCCCATGTCCCTAACGGGTAAAAGTCCTCACCCTACCCTCATCCCGGGTGGATGGTATCGCTGCCGAAGGAAAAGCTCTCAAATCATTACCGTCATGAAACTCTGTTTTTCTTTTTCCTTTTTTCTGCTGTTTCCGAATCACATCTCGCAGAGATGGCTCGCTCTAGAGAAGGGGAAAACCCCCGAAAGGCCAGCAACGACCGGCGTCAATGGCCGTGATGAAGGCGAATTGCTCAGAGACGCTTCCCCGGCACGAGGATGAAGAGGATGCAGAGGCCGGCGTCGATGAGGGTGGTCACGGCCAGGACCATGAGAGCTCGCTTGGCGAGGAGTTTGCGGACGTAGGGCTCGCGGATGCGGGAGAAGTTGAAGGGGGTGTACTCGCTGAAGCCGACAAGGGCCATGATAGGGTCGAGCGAATATTGATAAGATGCAAGGAAATAGACACCGATGGTGAATGGCAAGATGAGCTGCCACTTGTTAGCGATAGTGAACAATCAGTAACTGGTCAAGAGTACTCACCCAGCATCTCGTCTGGCGAGACTTGTCGAGGAAGATGAGAACGAAGCCGGTCCAGAAGGCGCCAAATATGGCAATGAGGCCCACGATGAGCCTCATGATGAGCGTCGGCGGGATGAGATTGCCAAGCGCCTTCAACCTCAGGAACCCGGGAAAGGCATCTCGCTCCATCGCCTGGAACACATAGTCCTTGGCCACGTCAAACACCTCGGGGTCGTCACGACCGAACTCTTCGATTGCCGTGGTGACTTCCTGAGTGATGGAGCCGGGGAGGGTGATTTCTCGCTCTGCGCCGGGCAGGAGGAAGGTGTAGAGGATCTTCTCCGCCGAGGCCCGGATGTCTTGTCGAGCAACGGTATGGGCGGGCGAGTTGGAGTCCGTCGTGATGTCGTGCGAGTTGCTGAACTGCGGGCTTGGTCGAACGGGAGCAGTGCCGCTCTGCGGAGAGTCGTGGCTCTGGTCCTCGCGCAGGAAAGCGGACATTTGCGCATCCTGGTTCTTCTCCTTCTCGGTCGCGTACATCGAGGGCCCAGCCGTTCGGGGTTCAAGGTCGCCAATGTTCTCCAGGATAGCTGAAGATCTCTTCGATTGCGCCTCGGGAGTGCCGATCAGGACGGATCGTCTGAGTTCGCGCACATAATGACGGCACAGCGACATGTGCTGGGCAACATCGAGCCTGCAGGATGTCAGTCTTCAGTCTCTCTCTCCGCCTCGCGCCGAGAACCCCCCCAATGTGTACCTACCAGAAGTCGAGGTAGTCCACTGATCTCTGCTGGTCCCGCATGTAGATGTAGAACGAGAATAGGTCGACTGGTGGTAGAGTACGGCGACTCAAGACCTCGAAGAGGGTAGGAAGTCGGTTCCTCGCCATGTCGGGCTGAGGCGACGGCGACGCCATGGTGGTGACAGGCTGATGCTCAGCCATCTTGGATTCCGATGTGCTGTTTCGCTAGAATAACGAGCGTAGGTGGTGGTGGTGATGAAGGAGGAGAAGGCGTTTCGTTTCGGCGCTTGGGTGATTCCAACTGCCGAAAGCTCTATCGCCCGAAAATGATCCAACGGTCGGTCCGTTACGCGAGATTCTCCCCCTGACTGATGACGACGAGAGAGAGGCTTCCTTGTCGCAGCAACCGCAATACTCTCCCGGCTAAATCGATCTCCCTGAGAGTACAGAATAGAGGGCCCAGAGAAAAGGGTGCCGGTGAGCGCAGAAACGTTGCGGTGCCTTGCAGTTGAAAATCGCCCGATTGGAATGCGGATTCGGGAACTGCCTGGTGACGAGGAGTTGCTTTCGCGATAAACAGCCAAGCTGGGACGGGGGGAGCCACCTCAACTTCCCCCTAGGCCAAGTCCCGTTAACTCGGAGGCTAGATGTGGGGCGTTCCTGCAAAGTCACGTGAGGGAGCGACGGGGCTCGAGGGCTGCGCACCATTGGCTCGCTACCCCCCGCCCACGAATTTCGAAGCCTGCCCTACGCACAAAGATTTTGTGGGATTTTGAACTATTCCGACACTCAACACCACCTCCTCAACGCCAGACCTTGAAGAGACGAGCCGCAGGTACGATAATACCCCGACCAAAAAATACATTTTCTCCCTCGCAAGCCCATCTCTACCTAGAGATCACGAGTCCTCCGACTTCTGCGCGCTGCATATCTTCGTTCAATCTCCCCCGCAGACCGACCGACTAACTCCCAGAAACACAGCCATGTCGTCCAAGAAGCCCTCCGGCAAGACTCAGCGCTCCGCTATTGCGGATGTCGTCGCCCGCGAGTACACCATCCACATGCACAAGCGAGTACGTTTTATTTCCGACGACAAGAGCCCGAGAGCTCGAGAGAGATGGGAGCTCGACGAAATATGCTAACGGGATTGAAAAGCTCCATGGTGTCACCTTCAAGAAGAGGGCTCCCCGTGCCATCAAGGAGATCAAGTCCTTTGCCACCAAGGCCATGGTACGACACCGCCCCTCCCCGAAAGAAACCTGCCGCCGAAAAGCGAAGCAATTGGGAAACCCCGGCAGTGTTGTCAACGTTTTCGAGACGACCGTGTGTGCTAACGTAGATGGGCAGGGTACCTCTGATGTCCGTATCGACCCCCAGCTCAACAAGAAGGTCTGGGAGAACGGTGTCAAGGGCGTCGACTACCGACTCCGAGTGCGAATTTCCCGACGACGAAACGACGAGGAGGGTGCCAAGGAGAAGCTCTACAGCTACGTTCAGGCTGTGAACGTCAAGGACCCCAAGGGCCTCCCCACGGTCGTTGTTGAGGAATAAATGCAAAAAAGCTTCTCTCTTGGGACAGGGTTCTAGGGTGGCATGGCATTTGGAGTTGCACTCGGCATTCTTGCTTTTCACGCTGAAAATACAGAGGGAAAATGTGATCAAAGCTTGAAGTCAAAAGAAACGAACAATCGGTGCCTCGGCGTGAAGTGTGGTCTGGTCATAAAGGCTGTTTTTGGGGGGGCGAAAAATCATGTTTCTTCGGATGTAGTAGCCGTGGATGAGTGTCTCCCGTCGATGAGGGTCTGCCTATCGACAAAAGGTCTTGTTTGTTATCTGACCCTACGATATCCACGCGCGTTGTCTGTCCAGTTCCCCGGAAATGCCATGCAGTTCCCGTATTCCCAACAACAAAGTCGTCAAACAAAAATCCATACACCTAGTACTCCTATTCCGCCTTATTCAAGCAATCAAAGCACCGAAACCCCAGTAACACACACCGCCCAGATTACTCGTCCTCGACATCCCGATGACGTGCCAGCACCTTCCTCTTGAACTCTTCAGCGTCCTTGTCCCAGAGCTCAGCGGCCTCACCGTTGAGAGGGGAGGCGCTTTTCGATTTTGTCAGTAAACATGTCATGATCTAATGTGAGCAAGACAAGGACTTACTTGTTGGGCTCGCCAAGCAAGCTCTGCAGACTCAGCAGGACAGTCTGGATGTTGTAGGCGGCAGTCCACTTGTCCTTGAGGATATCCAGACAGATGCGACCAGAGAAGTCAACGTTCGGGTGGTAGATGGGCGTCTTGAAGAGCACCGTGGGGGCGGCGTAGGGGTAGTTGGAAGGGAAGGCGAAGCTCAGCTTGAAGGTGAGCCCGGCGTACGGAGTGTCGTCGGGGCCCTCAATGGTGGCCGTCCACGAGAGGAGGTTGCCGTCGGCCGAGGGAAAGGCCGAGACGCCGGGAGCGGGCGACGTCATGAGTTGCATCAGCTCGGTTTGCAGTCTATATGGATGGTCAGCTGTTGGCGACTCGCAATGGGCGGTGCGCGACGCTTTGCGACGAAAGGACGAACCTCTTGGTGGTGCTCTGGGAGTCGGGGCCTTTGCGACCGGCGCCGAGCTTGGCGGCCTGGACGCTGCCGGGAGCTGAGTTCTGGCTGTCCTCCATGGTGTAATCCATTGTGCGATGATGGGTGCTGATGCTGGAGTAAATACAGGTGCAAGTATAAACAAGACGCGACCAATCGAGAAGATACGCGGTGGTGAAGAGCGGGGAGGTGATTGTAGGTCAAAGGCAGGGAATTGCCAGGTATTTTACAGAGGACAATTCCGCAACCGGAAAGAGGTGAGGCTGTTGTGGATGCAGGGGCGAAAGGGAGAGACAAAGAATGAAAGTTGGTGGCGTATGCGGGAGGAGAAAGGGGCAGGAGGAGGTCTTAAGTTTGCAGACAGGCCAAGATTTTTTTGGACGCGAGAACGCTTGCCTTCTTGTAAAGTCGGCTGGAGGAGGTTTGTTTGAAGAGACACCAAGAGGCAGAGGGAGGTTGTTTACCGCAGCAACGGGCCTGACCAGGGGGCATAAAAATAAATCGAGCCGACGCTGGCGGCCAATGGACCTGGACAGACGGCGAGGCCGCTGAAACCGAGGGGCAGGAGGCGCTGACCGGAGAGTGCCAGGCGCTAAATGCCACCGACGTAGCGCTGAATTTTAGGGGTCCGGGCTTTGGTTTCTTGGGCGACTCGCAGCAATAAGCAAACACTTTACGCGGTTGGACGCGTCTGGCGGACGCGTCTCACTGACGTGAAGGTCATGTTGCTGTATCATAACGACGACTCAACCAATCAACCAGCCAATATTTCGGCACGACGCGGTTGGTTTTGCAACACGGCCTACGGTTCCTCAGTATAGTTTCATTGAAAGTCAGAAAGATGGTGAGTCTTGCTTCTCATTCGATCCTTTCATTCAGGTTCAAAATGCCTGGAACTCCTCTCCCTTGAACAATCGTGAATGCTGTGAAGCCATCACCAGGATATCCCTACCCTGTCTTGGCTGTCATATGCTTCTCCCGCATCAATAAAGCTGTGGTTTTTACTGAACGCCAATGAATCAGTCCCAATTAGACCCTCTACCAAGGGATCTTCCCTTCCGAATCATCTCCAAGACCGTTGGGCGAGGTGCATATGCCTCGTTAGTCATCCCCCACAAAACTCACGATGCATCAAACTCGTTACTGACAGTGATACAGCATCAAAAAAGCCATCCCCCTTGATGCCCAAACGCCAATCTTCGCAGTCAAGCTCATCCACAAGGGCTACGCCGTCAAGCATGGCCGCATCTCGGCAAAGCAGCTGGCCATGGAGGTCTCCCTCCACTCACACATCGGCCAGCACCCCAACATCATCGAGTGGTTCGCCTCGGGGGAGGACACCGTCTGGCGGTGGATCGCCATGGAGTACGCCGAGGGCGGCGACCTCTTTGACAAGATCGAGGCCGACGTGGGCGTCCGCGAGGACATCGCCCAGGTCTACTTTGTCCAGCTCGTCAGTGGCGTGAGCTTCATGCACTCCAAGGGCGTGGCGCACCGCGACCTCAAGCCAGAGAACATCCTCCTCTCGCAGGACGGCTCCCTGAAGCTCGCGGATTTCGGCATGGCCACCATGTTTGAGTACAAGGGTCAGCGCAAGATGAGCTCGACGCTCTGCGGGAGCCCGCCGTACATCGCCCCTGAGATTCTGGCCTGTGGCCGCGCCGACAAGAGGTCACCAAACGCCGCCAAGTACTCGCCGGATCTCGTCGACGTGTGGTCATGTGGTGTCATCCTCTTTGTCCTCCTTGTCGGAAACACACCCTGGGATGAGCCCTCACAGGGCAGCTGGGAGTTCCAAGAGTATGTACGCACTGCAGGGCGCAGCACCGACGCTCTGTGGGAGAGGATACCCGCCGAGGCGCTTTCTCTGCTCCGAGGGATGATGAGTCTCGACCCGGCGAAGCGGTTCGGCTTTGCCCAGATCCGACAGCATCCCTGGTACACGCGACACAACGCTCTCCTCTCCGCCGACGGTCGGGTCACGGACCCCATCTATCTGGCGACGCAGATGCTCGAGAACCTCAGGATCGACTTCAGCCAACAGCCTGCCACGTCGCAGCCGTCCTCGAGTGACAACATGGACCTCGACACAGGCCTCAACGCTGGCCGATTCTCCTCCACCCAGCCGGAAACTCCTATCGTCGACCGCGACTGGGACTGGGAGCGTCCGGCTCTGCGCTCAATGGCCGCCCCGGCCTCGTCACTCCCACCCCGTGCGCATGACGCTCGTCGAGTAATGCTCGACACACTCGCCGACGAACCCTCCATGTCCCAGTTTTCCCACACACCGGGTCCCTCCATGACCCTCACCCAGCAAGCCCGCCGCTTCCGCGACATCTGCCCACCCGAGGCCCTCACCCGCTTCTTCTCCGCCGTTCCGCCGGCCCACATCATCCACATGCTCAGCGACGCCCTTCACCAGCTGAATGTGCCCCTGGCCCGCGTCTCGCCGAATCTCTACGGCAGCCCCGTTGCGACGCTAAAGGTCAAGGCGCTGGACGGCCGTCAGCAGAGCCTGCACGGCGAGATCCAGGTCGACCGCCAGCCTCTGCCGGACGGTACTGAGGTTCTCGACGTGCGGTTCGTCAAGGTCAAGGGCGATCCGCTTGAATGGCGTCGGTTCTTCAAGAAGGTTGTTGTCCTGTGCAAGGATGGCGTGTACGTCCCGGAGGCTTAGAGAGGAGAGGGGCTGCTTTATCGTGTGAGGGCAAGGCTTTTAAGATGCCACCCGCTCCAAGCTTGAATTATAGACTGTAAACTTAGAAAGTGATGATATACATATATAGATAATGAAACGGGTTTGAATTGGCAACGGCAAATCTCTGCCTTGTCTCTAGCTCTAACTCTTTCTTTTTCCTTTTTATATCACACTGATGATATCCTCCTAGGGAAACCTGGGATCCCGGGACATTGATCTTTTCTCGCTTGGTAAAGACCCATATCCCGAATCGGTTTGCTCCTCGTTACCCAGCGAGTTCAAGACTTGGTTGATATCAAAGTCCACTGGGGGCAAAAGACCCTGCTCCAAGCTCGGGTCGTCAAAGAATGAGAACATGGTATCGTTCTCCCATGGCTGTTGCATGGTTGTCTCCGCAGAAGGTGGTCTGGCCTCGACCTGGATGGTGCTCTGCCGGTTGATCTGACGAAAAGACGTTAGAAGGCCGGAAAGTACGGTCTGGGCAAGCTCTGTGATGGCCTCGGGCCTGAGAGACTGCGACAGCGTACGGTCCACCAGCTCCTCCACCTGAGGTCTCATTTGTCTCGGGAACTCGTTCCTGGCATACTGCTCGAAGCGTTCAAGGGCAGTCTCCTCGGCCAGTTGAGGATCGGCGTCAAATTTCATGGGGCAATAGTCTTGATCTGGACAGCATTAGCTACGCCAATAAAAGGGCAAATGCCGACAATGCTTACAAGGCGACGGAACGGGGTCGTCAAGTGGGAAGAGGATCTGGTAGACCGCAACCCATTTGGCCTCCTCTGAAGCCTGTCCGATCTTCTTCTTCCTGGACCGTAGCAGCCGCTCTTGCTCCTCGGTGATGCCTTCTGTGGGTTCGTAGGCTTGGACTGGGCAGGGAACCTCTGATCTCTGGTGTTCAAAGAGGCTCGACTCCGACTTGAGGTCCTGCCAGCAGCGATTGCATCGATACTTGGAAAGCGTGTGTCTTCGATACAAATGTTCCCTTACCAATATGGTGTCAGTAACTTGGGCCTATTTGTGTGTGAGCGGCCCGAGTGACCTACTTTAATCGATGAACCGTAGCCACCCTGGCCAACAACAGCTCTTCCACTCGGACGTCTGGTATCTTTGCTGATTGTGCTTGAAGAAAGGGCAAGCGAAGCGGGTTGTTGGCACGGCATCGGTTCCCTTGCCCCTTTTCGGATGCCCCCGTCTCAGACTCTGGTCGTCGTCGCCATCGCCCTCCTCGCTACCAATGTCGTCTCTCAGACGCTTCCTGAGCTTTTGGCTTTGGGACCCAGGCTTCCGTGACGGCGACAGCCCTGACGATGTTAATACCGACTTGGATTCCACAGTGCCGTGTGTTCTGAGATGCTCCTGAGCATCAAGCACCTGGCCCAGCCAGTCGTCCAGCAGCGCCATCAGGCAGTCCACCACGGCGTCTCTCCTCGCCCGCGCCACGGCGTCTGGAGACGATATTCTGTCCGCGCTTGCGAGCGACGACTCACTGTACGCCTCTTCGCTCCCCACGCAACTGCCTGCAGAAGGTGCTGCGTCAGAAGCTCCTCCTGGGTCTTGCTCCGACACGACGGATGGCGTGCCATCTAGATCACCAAGCCTGCTGAGGAAACCCCCTCGAGCATACGGTACTACGGGCGGCACCGCTAGAGTAGCGGAAAGCTGAACCAGAACTGCCAACGATGGAGTCGTTTTGAAGCTTACGCTGTCTGCGGAGAGGTCGAGCTTGGAACTCGAGTCTCGTGCACAAACTGAAAGTCTGCTGAGAGCTCGGCTGAGGAGCTTCTCGGGCAGGGAAGTGATGTGTTTCCGCACACCGAGCGTGGTCGGCTTGGATGAAGATACGGACCGAGGTAGCTCGCTGCCGTGATGGCTCGGCGGTTTGATTGAGGGTTCAGGGCTCTCGTCAGAGTCTCCCCCCAGGTGGCCACACAGAGATTGAGGGCGCGTGAAGATGCCGCCACATCCTCTACAGCCCATTGGACCCTGACTGAGGCCAGAAAGAGCCGGGCACCACTGGCCCAGATGCATTTGGAGAGCAGTCAGGGAAGTGAACAATGCGGGTGAATTGCAGAAACCGCAGCCTGTGGGGTCGAGGTTGTCGTCATAAACCTCTGGATTATGGCACCGCCAGCTTCGTTCCTCAAGCTCAGGCATCCGTTTCCAAACTTGACGAGGCTTCGAAAGAACATGCCCATCCGTAGAACGCCCCAAGCTACCGGGAGGAAGCGCGTTGAAGCTAGAGGAGAGCCTGGGTGAACTGGAGCCGACGTCTCTCCTTCTGCTAGAGACATGGGGATCTGGTGATGTTCTACTCTCTCTGTTGTTGTCATGATTGCCCTGCTCTGGTGCAGCGACAACCTCATCGCCTTTCCCGAGGAGGCCGACGAAATGGTTGTTGTTCCCGGACTTGTTCCTGGCAGCAGAGTAGAAGTCCCCGAGGCTGGTGGTGATGGGAGGCTCGGATTCTCCAGCCGTGGTCTGGGACGCCGGCGAGGTCATCCTGAAGCGAGGAAAGCTACCGATGCTGCTGCGGGAGAGGCTCTCAGCCGACGACGAGGCCGAGTAGGATTCCAGAAAGGCCGCTCGAGGGTTGGTGAACAACACGGGGCGGAGATTACTATACGAGAGACGCCTGTAGCCTTCCTCGGCGAGAACCCGCTCTGTCGATGAATCCATGCTTTTAGAAGGCCCTCAAGGGTCACGGGTATGTTTGAAACAAGACTTGAACCCCTGAAGAAGGGATAGAGGTGCGGCAACAAATGATGCGCATCTAGGGATAGAAGGATGGAATGGGAGGGAGACGTCTCCTCAACGTGGCTTTGCGGAGCTGGGGAAATGCGCTTTCTTGGAGTTTTGCGCAGCTGCGCAAATCTGACCCGAGCCTGATCAAGGGTGTGAAGCGCCACAAGGCTCTAACGAATGTGTGTCGGCAACCAGTAGCAGCTGGACCAAACTACATCGTGAACGTATCACAATCATAAAATGAGCGAGATGAATGCCGGAGCTAAGAAAGGGGACTTGATGTTGATTCTGGAATGAGTTGAACAGATGCAGCGCTTCCCACCAAGTGGTCAGTTCAGTAGACCAGTGAAGATCAAGGATGGATACTCGTATTTGTGTATATGCAGACTCCTGACCACAACTGGCTGTCATATGATACATGCTCCCGGGTATCACCAATCACGTATGGACTTTCAGGAGTCTATATGAGCTTTCCAAGCCGATGCCGCGTGTTACGGCTCATACCCTGTTAGAAGAGAATGTAGTCTACGTTATATCTAATAGTATCCTGAAGACAAAGTACTACATACAACTGAATGTTCAAATAGAAGAGAACTGTTCAGAACCAAAACTGCCCCAGCCGGTCACCGGATGATAGTCTCCTGTTAGGAAGTCCGGAGGCTGAGAATGGAACCCAGCTTCCGCTTCCGTGAAACAAGACTCGACATTGAGCAGCCCGTCGTTCTTGAGAAAATCAAGTACTGGGCCCATCCCGTCAAGCTTGGAGCCACCCGAGGCAGGTCGAGAGGACTCACTAATCGACGCCTCCTGAACCGTCAATGTCCCCGAGGAAGAAGACGCTTCCGCCTCGGGCTGACCAACTGACTGCCCATGGATGCGGAGAAAAGATCGCATAATGTCGATGAAGTGGGCGTGCGCCAAGCTGGTGAGTGTCTCCGCAACCTGCCCGCCAACCAAGCTCTCTGCTTCCGGCCGCATGCGCCTCAGGAACTCGCCCCGGACAAATTCTTCAAACTCGTCCAGGTTTGCCAGGATATTGTCTCGCATAAGCTGGACATCGGGGCCGAAATGAATCAGACAACAGACGAAATCTAGAAGGCGTTAGATGAGAACGTTTGCACTGGAGCATCTTCCAACTTACAAGGGGATGGCACTGGGTCATCTTGAGGAAAGATAACTTTGTACGCTTCGACCCATTTCTCCTCCTCCACCATCAGCTTTGATTTGCCGTTGTTCTTCCTCCTTGATCGCAAGATCCTCTCCTGTTCTTCGTCGATGCCTTCCTCGAGTTCCTGGTCCTGTCGCTGGCAGATGGTGTCGGCTCTCTGGTGTTCACTGAGGAGAGGCGCAGACTTTAGGTCTTGTCTGCACCGATTGCAGCGGAACTTGGGTAAGGTGTGCCGTCGGTATACATGTTCCCTGGGAGCGAGCAAAAATGCGTAAGCAATGATTTTTGTATCCCCTCGACTGTGTTGAAACCTACTTTACTCGATGGACAGAAGCCCAGCCGGATGAGCAACAACTTTTCCACCGAGGAGACTGATACTTTTGGCTGTCATGTTTGAAGAACGGACATGCATACCGCACCTCAGGGCCGAGTGCTCGTCTCCCTCGCTTTGGTTCGCTTCGATCCGGAGTGCCATCGTCGTCCTGGCCAGTGTCATCATCGGAGCAGTCTCTTGGGCGTTTGTTGGCCCTATGGTTCTCGGATCCACGCTGAGACATGTTGGAGGTTCTCACACCCGACGTAGATTGATGGCCGGAAGCTCTTTTGCCAGTGGCCCCCCTGGCTTGTAGACTCGCGTCCAGCCACCTCTGGAGGCTGGCCATCAGTTGGTCTACCACCCCATCCATCCCCGTGGTTGTAGGTGCCAGCTGGCCTGCCCCCGTGGGATCATACTTTACAGAGCCAATGTCAGCTAAAGGCTGTTTCCCGGAGCCACTCATGGTAGCGTATTTTGAAGTGTTGCTATCCTTCCAGGTCGTGGAAGAGGGCATGTCCCGGGTGCCCACCTTCAGAGTTGCGAGCTGCGCGGGCAGCTGGTCCAGTTCATGCTGTTTGGGATGTTCAATGGCACGTCGAGATGTATCAACATCATCCGGCCGTGGTTTGAGATTGTTGTCCTGAGGACCTGGATTCATTCGCGCTAGGTCTGGGGAGCGACTCTGCATTGTCGGCTCCTGGATAGACTTTGAGTTTGAGCCATCTCTATCTGGTTGACGCTTTCCTTGTTTCTGTGGATGATTAGCATACATGTTCAGCGGCGAGTTGTGCGACTACTTGCTTCGAGAGTCGCCGACCGAGTTGGGCCGGATTGCTTGATGCTGCTCGTCCCGCCGCAGCTCGTGAGCCATTGAGCAGTCGACCGACTGGGGCTTGGAGCATCTCTTTCAGAAGGATGACAGGCCTCGGAATTGTACCATCCTCCACCTACGGAGTCGTCGTAATCTCCGTAAAGGCTTGTTTGCCATTTGTCATCTGGTTCTTTCGTACCTAGCCAGGCATCCAGCGATATTGCTGAACTGTCATGATATTCGTGTTTCACAGCACTCGAGGGATAATCGTCCTCCGCAAGATCCTCACCCTCCTCACCCTTGCTCACTGAGACCCATCCATCGATAGTTGGGGTTCCTGAGAACAACCAGTCGTGAAGAGGATGATCTTCAGGATCGCCCGGCATTGTGCCCGCACTGCTGCCACAAAGTATCTATTATCGAAAAGGGAAAAAAAAACAAAAAAAAACTTGGACAAGGGGCGTCCTTTTGAAAGGCGTTTGTCCTTGAAGTGACCCCAGTGATCTAGAGCGTGGAGAAGCGGAGGGAGTGGTGGAAAAAGCACTGTATTGAAGGATGCTTAGATGTTAAGTGCTTTGAGAGAAGAAGATGGGGCGAATCCTGGGGCACCGCAGTACTTCGGTACCTATTTATAACCCCTGGAAAGGCGTAGGTTGTTTGCGCAATGCGCAGAGTCCGGGTTGCGAACCAGGCTGGCAAACCAGGCTGGCAGCCTGATTTCGGAAAATGCGCATGGGGGACGAAACTATGCCGGAGGGAGTGACGTCTTAGCCAGCAAGAGGCATTTTATCGGAAGTAATTTATTATTATTAGACAGTAGCATTTGTTAAACATGAATCTTTGTGTTAGCATCTCTCGAGGGCCTTGTTCCTCTCTATAGGCTAAGAAATACTGCTTCTACTCATTTAGAAAGGTACAGCATAATTCCCTGAATCTGAGCTCACCAAGGGAACAGCGCATTCTATTCAAGTCTACTCTAGGAATGGGGATAATGTAGTGATATCGACTTTCTAGAATAGCGTCAGCTGTGCAGTGTGGTCTAGAACTCTGTATCAAGGAATGGTACCTTCTTGGGCTGAAAATATCGTGTCTTTATGTCATTGGCCTGCTACCCAAACCCTAATTAAGCTTGAAAATGGGCGGTGAAAAAGAGAGAAGCAGTTACCCGAGTCTCATGTATTCTTCGCAGGTTGAATATGAGTGAGAGCATCTCCTTCTCGGGGATCGCTGCTCACTCCCCGATACTTTTTTATACACGTACCGTATCGGGCCTGACTCTCCGAATGACTGCTCTCTTGGTGATCATTTTGGTTAAACATTGGAGCTCATTCTATGAAATTTACCATGGGAGTATATCTGTGCTTACTTGGGCATACGGGCTGTTGATGCCTTCCGAGTTCGACCTGGATGTGTTCCGAGCCCCTCAGTCCAGCTGATCAAGTATTGCTTCCAAAGAAACTATCGGGGCCGATGTCCCAAAGTTCTGTCATCTCCCCTCCCTCGATGTTTGCTAATTCGCCAAAGTCAAAGTCCGGAAGCTCCAGAGAAATCTGGTCTGTAATATAATATCCACAATCGGAGCCGGAAGGGGTACTGTCCCACCGCAGGGGAGGTCCGCCACCATCAGGCACTGTGAATTCAGCCAGGGCAGAACTCAAGAGATTCCTCCGGGCGCCGTCCGACTCTTTCGTAAGTTGGCATGAATCCATTGCGGTTCGAAGGACACTGAGTGCCATATTGACGACTTTGCCGGGGCGGAGAGCTTGTTCGCTCACATCGTCCAACTCAAGCCGTATCAGTCTTTCGAACTCAACCTCGACTCGGCTCTGAAACTCTTTAGAAAAAATCTTCTCTTGGGATGGAATTTGGTCATTGGGCTCCGTGGAGGAACGCTCTAGATCTACAGATTGTTAGCCTCACGTATGTTGACGGATTTGGCCGAGCTCGTCTCTTACACGGGGAGGGAATCGTCTCATCGTGCGGAAAGATGATCCGATACACTCGAGTCCACTTCTCCTCCTCTACTGCCTGCCGATCCTCGTCCTTCCCTTTTTTCTTTGATCTGGCTCGAAGCAGCCTTTCCTGGTCGTCGTTGACACCCTCCTCTTCCGGGTTAGGAGGCTGAATGGGACAGGGATCTTCTGCTCTCTGGTGCTCAAAGAGTAGACCCTCCGTTTTGAAGGCTTGCCAGCAGCGGCCACAGCGGTTTTTCGGTAGAATATGCCGTCGGTATATATGTTCTCTACAAGCATGTCAGCTTCGATTGCTCGGACTCTTTGTATTGGATATTGCCCTACTTCACTCGATAGACGGTAGTCCACCCGGGCCCGCAGCAACTCCTCCACTTGGAAGTTTGATACAGTTGTCCGTTGTGATTGAAGAAAGGGCAGATAAATAGTGGCGCTGATGGAGGGACTTTGGCTCGCTTGGTGTGTCTCCGGTCCTGGCCATGACCATCATCATCAGTCGTCTCATCCTCCGACTGCTGGCTTTTGCGCTTGCGGTAATACTTCTTGACTAGTACTAATCTTGAATTAGTGAACCTACAAGCTTCCAAGACCTGGTGCGCCCAGACTCGAAGGCGGGTAGCCAATTCTTCAGTCGTCGCCTGTTCAAGTGCTCCTGGAAACATGCCATCGTCAGTGCTTGCGCAGGGGCCCTCATGGCCTGAGGAAGAGTTTCTCGGTGTGCTACTTGATAGATAGTCGCCAGTTTGGCCAATCGTCGCTGACCTATTGGCTGAACAGTTGAAAACCAGGGCATCGAGATGCGTTGACATGTCAGGAGTGCCGTGTCCGGGCCGCAGAACTACCTTGGCCAGCCGGGCAGTGTCTGGGAGCCCTGAAAAAGAGGAGTTGCCCACGGCTTTGCTGACCTCGTTGGAGAGGTTATGGAGGGTATCGGCCAGAGAGGAGACCTCGAATACTGAGGCGCTATTGTGAGATCCCCAGAGCTTTTCGTCTGGAGAAGACGGGCCGTTGCTAGGACCTTGCAGCATTTGTTCCTGGTTAGAGGCTGCGGACAGCCTGCGCAGTTCGTGTGATCCGGGCTGAAGCTTCGGTGGTTCAGGAGTGGCTTCCTCATCGGAAAAAGGAGGACTCTGAAGCATGTTTTCGATTTTTCGACGTAGGCCAGATCAAGTACGAATGAAGCGTTGGCGATCAGAAGGTGAAAGAGAAAAGTAAATAAGGAGATCAACCAACAGAACAAGAGCTGCTGTTATAGCTGGAGAAGTTGCGCAGCTGCGCAGTTGCGCAAACCGGCACGTGTAAATTCAGCCACATTGCCAGGGAATGCTTAAGCCAAAACAGGGCTTTCTTGCCAGCTCAACCTTAAGCGCGTGATGCTATTGAACTCTGTGTTGCTTGAAGTGGTCGGGGATATCTGTTGTGCTGAGGGCATCCCGACGTGGTAGGATAAGAGCAGGTAGATACACAGTTGCTGGAAAGCAGAGACTCAGAGAATGACCTAGAGACACGACTTACACGAAATTTAGATCTGCTATTTTGGCAAGGGCTGGAATCGAAAGACTAGAGTTCTACTGCCGCCTGACTGGGGATCCCGACTCGACCACCTCGAGCTGCCCTGGCTTTACCATCAATGACCTTCAGCGAATGAGAGGCGGATGATACATAAGGTTCGCGTCCTGACCTGGTGCTGGTCTTTACAGCTAACGTAGAAGAGGGTTCGGCTTTCAAAACCAGTGGGTTGGCACAGCTTGCTTTGGGAGTCCCATGCTGCGTACAGCAAAGGTTGAGGGAGCTTGGCTAAGCCTTGTGCTGACTGAACGCCGGTCACTGAATCAAACCCAGGACCTTGAAGCTGGAAAGATGAAAGATGGTAAAATTGCTGGCCAAACAAAGATCAACATTAATTCTCAGTGCCGGGTATGTCTAATGCCTAAGCCAAACGCCAAAACACCATGCCGATTCTACATTATTCAGCCTGTGACGCAGCATCATTCACTTGATCTGTCCATTCAAAGCCTAGAAACCATGTCAGCTTGAGAGTTGTCAAGGGTGAGTTATCGTCAGGAACATACGCTGACGACACATGGGGCATTGGCCTCTGGACGAGTCTTGCTTAATCCACTCTAGGATGCAGTGCTAAGCGCCCACCAATAGTCAGCAACAAGCATAAACATAAACATAAAATCAGGCAGGAAGATACGGCGCGAAGGGGAGCCTCAGACCATATGGAAGTTGTGGCCGCATTTTCCCGATACTTTGAGGTGAGTTGGTTAGCATCGAAGTATGCCAGGTCCAAAATATGGCCTGATGTAGGTCAGAAACCACTTACAAAGGCTGCAATCATCGCCAGGATATTTGCACGTCGGACATGTCCCGTCGAAGTGGACCTGGCAGATACCGCAGACGTCGTCCTCGGGGATGTCCCAGCGCCAGGTCGCGACCGCGTTCCACTTCTTGATGGTGACTTTCATGGCGATTCGCGGGGAGTGACGAGAGGAACGGAGTCACGGGGTTCGAGAGAGCGATCTTGTGGGAGAATAGAGAGTGTAAAGATGACGAACTCGTACGTGGGAGAGGGCTTGTGTGGGAGTCAAAGTCTCAAGGTGGATATGAGGTGCAGTTGGATTGGTGGGTTGGGCGCCTATGTGAGGGCGCCTTTAGTGACCTCATCCACTGAAAGCCATCCACTGAACGGGATAGGGACCGCTAAAGCTCCCATATCCCATGGACGAGGTGGATGTGGTCCAAGCTTCCGAACCGGCAGCCCAGCTCCCAGGATTTGACGCCAACGTCGCCCGCGCTGTTATCATCAAATTGGAGCCCTCGAGAGCCGCTAACTAACTTCTCCCCGTCCCCGTCACCGACCACAACCTCCTCCACAACCACAACGGGCGCTCTCCCACAGAGTGATGCGGACACAGACGGACAGTTCAACCTCTTGCTAGGTCGCTGTCTATCCTCCTCAAAAGCGTCTGACCCGCTGCTCTCTTGCTCGGTTGTCGTAATCTTCAAGCATTTGCGCTTATCAACTGCTCCGGAACGACTCGTACGAGGAGTCACCGATCCCTCCTCCGCCCTCCCCTCACCCCTTCGCCAGCCCGCCGCCACTCCTCCAGCAATGGCCGCCGTCGCCTTCTGCCGCTCAACAAGAGCTGGCTTGCCCCAATGGGGCTCCAAGGTCTTCCGACCCGTCCTACTCACCCGCCGAAACTTCTCATCCTACCTCGTCTCCCCCAAAGAGCTCAATGAAGCCCTCAAGAAGAACCCTCCCTCACCGATCAGCCCGGACCCTCGAGTGATCCCCCTCTGCGCGTCATGGTTCCTCCCCAACGACGGCCGATCCGGCATCCAAACGTTCCGAGAACAGCGCATCCCCAAGGCCCGATTCTTCGACCTCGACAAGGTCATTGACAAGCGCAGTCCCTACCCTCACATGCTCCCCGACGCCAAGGGCTTTGCCGCCGCCATGAGCGAGCTGGGCATCCGAAAGGAGGACACAGTGGTCGTGTACGACAGCAAGGAGCTCGGCATCTTCAGCGCCCCGCGCGTGGGCTGGACATTGCACGTCTTTGGCCACCCCAAGGTGCATATCCTCAACAACTTCAAGCTGTGGGTGGAAGAGGGCCTCCCCACCGAGTCGGGGGAGCTCTACAGCGTCGAGTGCTGCCCTTACCCGATCCCCAACGTCGAGTCCAACCGCGTGGCGAGCTTCGACGAGGTCAAGGAGATCGCCAAGGACTTCAACAAGGAGGGCGCCGAGGGCGTCCAGATCCTCGATGCCAGGCCCAATGGCCGGTTTACCGGCGAAGCCCCTGAGCCCCGCGAGGGCTTGTCATCCGGGCACATGCCCGGGTCGATCAATATCCCCTTCAATGCCGTTCTGGACCCCGAGACCAAGGCTTTCCTCCCCCGGGACCAGCTGAAGAAGGTGTTTGAGCAGAAGGGAGTGGACGCCAAGCAGCCCATTATCTCAAGTTGCGGCACTGGTGTAACTGCCTGCGTCCTCGAGACTGCTCTCGAGGAGGCGGGCATTGGCGCCCCCGAGTCAAGGCGGGTCTACGATGGTAGCTGGACGTAAGTGCACCAGGAAAGAAATTCTACAGGAAATCATGCTAACTGAACATCATAGTGAATGGGCCCAGCGAGTGCAGCCTTCAGACAACTTGATTCTCAAGGAGGCCAAGGAGTAAAAGTGGTATGGCGTTGGCCCTGGAAGAGAATAAAACATGTGAGGTCGTTGAGTTGCGATACCCTCCTTAATGATGGCCTGGAGTTGCCAGGCGTGTACGAATATGCATCCCCCTCTGTGGTCCGAGTCTAGCAAAGCTTCCTTGAATGCCCTGCAATAATGGACGCGCGCGAAACGATTTTGGTTGTCATCTAGCATCCCCACACTTCTTGCATAGTTTTTAAGGTGTATAGCCGCGAATCAATTGACTTTGAGGGAGTTCAATTTTATGCGGTTTATCAATGTCAATGCGATGTTTCCCTTTCGGTAAGTGGTCGGTTATGCCGATCAATGGCTGCTCGGTGAGGGACTCACCGAGAATTAAAAAAGCCCCTCCACCGTGGTGAAGTAAAGCTTGGGTCAGTGTGGGTCCCCACCATTTTTGTGCCTAAGCAGCAAGGCAGGAAATCCACACACGCATTAGGGCTCGCTAACTCGAGCACATTCCCCAAAAATTCCCAGTGTGCAGCACCCCGCCAGCGAAAAAAGTTCCCAGCAAACGCCGAAACACCATCAACGCATCTTCTTTGCGCGCGCAGATCCTCCCCTTTCGACGGCAACCGACCTCCAGCGCAAAACACACAACAACCAAAGATGGCTGACCGAGGAGCTTCTTCCCGCGGCGGTGGTTTCGGATCCCGAGGTGGTGACCGCGGTCGTGGTCGTGGCCGTGGCCGTGGACGAGGTCGCGGCAAGAACGAGGAGAAGGAGTGGCAGCCCGTCACCAAGCTCGGTCGATTGGTCAAGGCCGGCAAGATCAACAGCATGGAGGAGATCTACCTGCACTCCCTGCCCATCAAGGAGTTCCAGATTGTCGACAACTTCCTGCCCAAGCTCAAGGATGAGGTCATGAAGGTGCGGAACGACCACCGGGAAGGAGGAGGATGATGATGGGCGAATGCTGACCGAGACCGTCAAAAACCTACAGATCAAGCCCGTCCAGAAGCAGACCCGTGCCGGTCAGCGAACCCGATTCAAGGCCATTGTCATCATTGGTGACTCCGAGGGCCACGTCGGTCTCGGCATCAAGACCTCCAAGGAAGTCGCTACTGCCATCCGCGCCGCCATCATCATCGCCAAGCTCAGCGTCATCCCCGTCCGAAGAGGCTACTGGGGCACCAACCTCGGTCAGCCTCACTCCCTGCCCTGCAAGGAGTCTGGCAAGTGCGGTTCCGTCACCGTCCGTGTAAGTACAAACCGAGGACCCGGTCAAAAGACAAAGGAAAGCTAACACAGTGCAGCTCATCCCCGCTCCCCGCGGTACCGGCCTCGTCGCCTCCCCCGCCGTCAAGCGATTCCTCCAGCTCGCCGGTGTCGAGGACGCCTACACGTCGTCCGCCGGCTCGACCAAGACCCTCGAGAACACCCTCAAGGCCACCTTCGTGGCCGTCTCCAACACCTACGGCTTCCTGACCCCCAACCTCTGGAAGGAGACCAAGCTGATCAGGAGTCCCCTGGACGAGTACGCGGATACCCTGCGGGAGGGCAAGCGATACTAGAGCGGGAGAGGGCTGGAAACGGTGCGCGGAGTCACGAACCCCAATTGTGTTTCATTGCATTGGTCGGCCGGTTAGGAACATCAGATTTGAAGGCTATGAGAGTAATGGCTTAAGGTCTGAATGACAAAAAATTTCATCCTTCACGTTGCGTCAACAAGCTGGTTCGCCTGGTCTCTTTGTGTCTGTGATGAAAGTGTTGAAAAATGGAGTGGCCTACGCATACAAACTGCCCCTGATTCCTACCGAAAGTCCAGGATTGATACACTAACTGATAACCCAGAGGAGACAAAAGCATGCATAAATCAGAGACACGCGCTAATCCCTTCTTCCATAGAGAGCTCTGTAGAACTCTGCATCCCCTTCTTCTTCTGGGTGCTCCGGCTCCTCTAGCTGCTCCAGCTCCTCAATCTCCAGCCTCACTCGGTGAGATCTCAAATCGCGAGTTGACCTCGTGCTTGACCGCGTGCTCCAGAACTGCCCGAGACTCAACGAGCTCAGTGCCTGTGCCGTCGCCGTTGGGTCAGCCTGTCCAGAGGCCGAAGCCTGAGCTAGAACCGACGGGTTCACAGGCGTGGTTGGGGGAGGAAACGTCGCCGAGGGGGGCACCGAAGGCATCTCCTCGTCGCTTTCGCTGTTCAGGGCAGCGTCACCCACGTCCTCTTCCCAGTGGGCGTCGACCTCCTCGGACTCGTCTCCTTGATCTTCTCCGCCACTGTCAACATCTAGGGATTCCAGAGGTTCGCTCCGGGCCTTGCTCTTGGGAATGTCCCGCACGTCAACCTGCGGGAGCGCCGTGGGATCGTCCTCTGCCTCGCGGCCAAAGAGGCTCGAGAGGCGCTGCCTCCAGGAGCGAGAGGGCGCCCGTGTCGTCTCTAGGCCTGCGACACATCTGTTAGTAACCACTCATAAAGAGGAGGATGAGTTTAGCTTACCGCCCTTGAGGGCATCCTCGATGGCCTTCTTCTGCAGAGGCGTGTCGCCGAGCCAATACTCTGGAGGCCCAGGCCTGAACCGGCGTCGGGACTGCGCTCTGTCCGCGTACGTGACAGTGCGCCTCTGCCTCGTCGGAGGACGAGCCTGCTGCTCTTCTGCCGTGTCTGGAATGTCAGTTACATCGGCCTCCACCATGGGAGCCAAGGGGGCTCTGGGGGTCGCAGGCGCTGGCTGTCGCTCAATCCGTGGGGAAGTACCCTCCTGAGAAGCAGTATCAGGCTCTCTAGCGGGACCGTCCATCATGGAAGTCCGAACATTGCGCGCCCACTTGGAAAGCAGAATCTTGTCCCTCGTCTTGTCGCTCTGCAGATGCAGCGGCCAGCGATTGATGTCCCAGAAGCGCTGCACTTTTCCCCTCGACTCGGCGAGCCCAAACGCCCAGACGGGGTCCCGACGAGGGGGCAGGCGCACCGTCTTGCCGTCCTCGGTAACAAGGTGCTCGACGCGGCTCGGAAACAGCATCGTCTTGTTCTCGTAGGCCTCCCGGACGATCGCCTTGCGGACCATCTGGATGGCCTCGTGGTCGGAACGCGTGGAGTCGAAGATCGGGTAGATGCCGTCCCACTCGGGGTAGGCGGCTTCGTAGACCTTTGGCTCGACAATCTTTACGATGTCGCGGTACTTGGGCGTGACTCGTTGGAACCGGCGGTCGCCGGCCATGGCCGGATTCTTCTTGGGGTTGTTGGGCAGCTTGGCGGCGTCGTCGAGCCAGTAGTCGGTGATGGTCTCGAGGAGCTGGTGGTTATCGTGCTTCTGCTCGGGCGTGAGCTGCTTCATGTCGTGGTCGTTCTTGGCCCGGAGGTCGCGGACCGTCTTGCCCAGGCGGTAGGCCAGGCAGTTGAAGAAGTTGACCGTCTTGAGCTGGTCCTCGACGACCGAGGCGCGGTCTTGGATGGCCGATGGCCAGGATCGCAGGTGGGCCATCTTTGGCATGCCTTGCGTGTAAGGGCCAAGGTCCTCGCTCTCGGGGACGGTGACGATCGTCGAGATGGTGAAGACGTCGTCGTCGGCTGAAGTATCGTTTGTAGGCTCAACCGGCTGCTCCTCACTCTCACCGTCAGACTCGCCGTCTGAGTCGAACCATTGGACAAGGTCCTCGGGATGGCAAGTTGTTTCTGGGCGAGAAACCGTGGGACTACCATCGACGTATTGGAAGCTAACATTGTTAGAACTCGCCATTTACAATCAACAAGACTGGACATACGCACCCAATCTTGCCCTTCTTTGAGAGCTTCTCCGCCTCTCGGATCGCTTCTCCCTGCGAGAACCGCCAGCGCCTGACAGGACCGTCGCAGTCGCGGTTGAGTTCCTTGAGAAACAGGCCAAAACCTTTGTCGTCCAAATCACAGAACAGAGACTTGGGATCCCTGTCCGTCATCATCGCCTCGACTCTCTCTTCGAATATATCCGTGTGATGGCCGTCAACCTCGTACCACTGTGTCCCATCTTCCTCGGAACCCTCCTCAACGCCAACCATGGCCGCATTGACAGAGTCTCCGGCCAGGAAACGCAGCCAATCCTCCTCCTTAGGCCGGATGTGAGCCAGTTCCATAGGCCCATCGGCAAGCTCGTTGGCCCTGAACTGGAGCCCGAGGCCATTCCAGTCTGTGCCTTCGAGCCCGCAGAGCGCAAAGTGAATCACCTGGCTTAAAAGCTCGCGCGTCGCCCTCTTATTCGCCCTCAGGATTGCCCCCCAGAGCTTGCAGCACCTTACCAGCAGGGTACGCGTCTTCTTCATGTCGGCGTCTATGAAGTCGGCGACCACGGGACCCTTGAAGTTGCGAGGCAGATCCACGATAGGCTCCTTGCGGCGCAACCACCGTCTGTGGCCATAGGCTTCCTTGATGGCGTGGCCGTACACCCACTCCGCCCAGTAGCGCTCCATGTGGGTGTACCACCTGAACGCCACGGTGTATCCGAAGGAATCCTGGGCCTCCTTCTCAGGCACGTCGGCCACCTGCATGACGGGGAAGATGACGCCCGCGTCAGGTTTCTCAGGCACCTCGGGCAGGGGGAGGACAAGGGTGCGCCAGATGTTGCAGGCGCCGAGGTTCTCGTGGTTGTCGAAATGGTTCAGGCACTGCTGGAGGGCTGCGCGTCGAGCACCGCGGAACTTGGAGAACTGGCGGAGCGAGTTGACGTCGGGCGCAGCTAGGCCAGCATCAACCTCGACGATGGAAGAGTCCGTCTGGAAAGCGTTCTGCTCGAGCTGACCGCAGGTGGTCCGCTCGTCCCCGGAGACGCATCTCTCAAACACCTCGTTCTCGCTCTCCACCATGTTGAAGTACCTGACGTCAATGTCTGGCTCGTTGCGCCTGTCCGCACGAGGCTGGACCTGGCCCAGGGTCGCCCAGAACTCGCGGGCATCCCTCTCATACTCCCTGACGTACTGCTTCAGCGCACCGGGGGGCATCTCGTAGTGGACGTCGTGAGCCTGGGTGATGGCGGTGTAGAGCAGCCTCCTCTGGCCCTTGTCGTCGTCGCCCCGCGCCTCGATGGTGATCTCGCCGCCGGGGACGCGGGGCAGCCTCTTGCTCTTCTTGGGCCAGATGCTGCTGCTGTCAAGATCGAGGTTCAGCCTGGGCCGGCCGTAGTGGTACGTCTCAAACACCCAGTGCGTGTGGAGCATGTCGATGGCCTCCCTCAGGTCGGCGCCCCAGTCCTCGCCCCTGTGGATGCGCTGCAGGTGCTCAAAGTACTCGGCCAGCTCGGCGAACTTGCGCGGCCAGCCTACGGTGCGGTCGGCGTCCTCGTCGGCGAGGAAGTTCTTGGCCCGCAGGAGCTGGAGCTTTGGGCCCTCGATGCTCCATCCCTTGTAGGGCTGGAGGGTGAATTCGGGGATGGGCGCCGTCTCGGCGCCCTCGTCCCCGATGATGTATCTCAGCCAGTTCCGGTTGTACTCGTCTCGGGACTGGCGCTGCGTCTCTCTTCTGGCGTCATCTACATTAGTCTCTCGACTCTGCTGGCCGCCTTGCTGCCCGCTGCCACGGGGGAGTGCCAGTGACGGGCGTGTTCGGGTGCTAATTACGAACCCGGGGATGACAGACTGCGTTCCGGCCGAGGACTCGATCCCGCTGCCAGCTGCAGTGTCAGGGACTTCAGTCGATGGACCGGCTGTGGCTTGGGTAACCTGAGTCGGAGCAGGCTGAGTCGTCTGAGCCCATCGCTGAGTTTGTGACCTGCTGGTCCGTCGCGAGCGAGTGCGAGAGCGAGTGCGTGACCCCACAGTCAGAGTTCTCGAAGTTCTCGCCACTGCAACGTCTTGTGTTCTTGTCAGTAATCTTGCGCAAGTTCCCAATAAAGAGGCTCTCACCTATCGGCTCGTCCTCCTGCGTGTCCTGGTTGTTGCGTCGATAAGCCATCTTGGCTCCCCGTCTCGGTCTATACGACCGGCCGAAAGCAGCAGGGCGGCGTTTTGGCGGAGTATCTTCCTGCTCATCAAGAATCCCTCGTTCTTTGGGAGCTGGTTAGTAGGAGAGTTGCATCCCCAAAGTTGGGTCGGGCATACCTTCGCAGAGCTCTTGGAGGCGGAGATGGGGGTATCTTGGACCAAAGAGCTCAGCGGCAGCGTGCAGGAAAGCAGGAGAATCGCTGAGGAAATCATCAAGGGCGTGAGAGTTGAGCAGCCGGCTCAGATCAGTGGCGAACTGGCCAAAGCTGTTGTCCTGCTTGAAGCGCAAGTACGCCTGCTGGGCGTTGGCAGGAAGACTCTCGAAATCGAAGTGCAGGGCCAGGGCGATTGTCTCTGAAGACACGTCAGTGCTCTCGTATACACTTCAACTAACTGCACACTAACCCAAGAGTTTTCTTTCCTTGCGGCGACGTGAAGGAGATCCGCCAGGAGTCCTCCGGCTAGTTGAAGGCCCAGCTTCATGGCCTGTCTCCTCCTCGCCCGTGGGCTGGAAGGTATCCTCCTCCATCGGTTCAGCCATCGTGAAGATGCTCTCACGGCGGCTGGGATAGCTGAATGACAGGTGAGAATGCAGATGAAAGTGGAAGAATGAGAGGCACAGCAGTCAAGAGATGAGCTGGCGGAACAAAGGCAGAGCTGAATATCCAAGGGGGCAAGTGACCAGATAAAGAGAAATTCACATTAACTTCTTTCTACAATTCCGAGCAATCCCAGAAACCTCAAAGGCATTCTCCCTGCAGGCGCACGGTACGCAAAGTTACCAATCCGTAGTTCACTAGCATTGACGCCTCGTATCAAGGTATTCAGAGTAGACGCAACAAAGAGATCGGGCAGGCCGCGCTTCCAATGGCAGCACAGCCCCCATCCAATTCCATCCAAAATATTCTTTCAAGGAGACAATCTCTGGCTAGGATCCAACCAGATCCGGCATGTGTGCAAGGGAGGGGTTAGCATTTAGAGATTTCTTTGTTCATCAACAGAGCGCCAAGCCTCGAGATGGTGTCACCGCTCACAAGCATCGAGAACAAAGAAAAAGAGAGCAACGAGTTTAGGGGTTCATGTTAGTCTAAAAAAACTTAATAGTCATGTTTCAGTGAATGCCCAGTCTTTGATTGCCAACCAGACTTGATTCACCATGATGTCCCACAGTAGAGCGGCCTCCGAGAACCCGCAGATTCAGGCAAAAGACTCTGAAGAGGGCATTTCAAAGCCCAACAGGAAAACTGCGGTGCAGCTGCAGCCTGCGTCTCTCGAAGGATGGCGTCCAGGCAGAAGCGAAGCGAATAGGGCGTATAATATGGGAACCCGGCGAAGTCAGCGATTCCAGGGCCGTGACCCAGCTTCTTCAAGCAAAGATTCTGGTACTGAAGCGAAGAACTCTGGGAGCGCCTCAGCAGGAAACAAGCGAAAACAAGTCGAAGAGCAGGACATGCCTGAGGAGGCGACAGAGACTACAGCAAGGCAAATGTCTGCTGAGCCCTGTATCACCGCAAGACGACCCCGACGTCCTATACCCGCTGACTGGGAACCGCCCCTTGCCATCGGCGCGTCTTTGGGAGACAACCTCAGCCGCATAGAGGAAGCCGAGCGATCAGTGCTGCAATGGGAGGCCATCTTGGAGAACGCCCGCCAGACCCAGCCTTTTGCCGATCTCTCGAGCTTCGAGAGCCAGCTGGACAAGGTCAGGCAGGGGTTTAGAGAGATGGAGGATTCTGACGAGAACTCCATTCCAATGTGAGCCAGTCTGACCTCACACTTGTGAAGTTGACTAAGACAAGCCAGCAACGAACTCGAGTCGACCAAAAAGGAGCGCATCCAAGAGCGTCTTGATCATTTGCAGGAGACCCTTGAGGAGAGCCAGTGCCCAACAGCCGGCATCAACATCCGGGCCGCCATCGAAGCCTATAGAGACGGGCGCATCCAATTCTGGGATAAGTGGACGCTCCTGTACGCCGGCCACGTCGTCGACGTCTGTCCCTCCTATGAATCCTTCACGCTGGACCGAGAAGAGCGGCTCAACCGCTACGCAGAAGAGCACGGCGAGGGATGGCTCTGGTTCGAGCCACCCTTAGCGCCCAACTCAAACTCCCCGCCAGAGCAGCTCATGGCCGCGACGTGGGCGCAGCCATCACGCGACAACGGACCGCTGAGTGGCGGCACAAACTCGGCCTGGGACATCACCATGGGGTTCCGCCGCGTGAGGGGCTTCCACAGCCGCATAGGAAGCCTGCTGAGCATGCCCAGCACCGCCGACACTGGCAAGCTCCTCCTCTACAAGACGCAGATCAGGGGCCAGGGCGTGCCGCATCCGCGCCGCAAGGAGACGTGCTTCGTCGAGGACGACCTGTCGGCGCCCCGGTGCTTCTTCCTCATGCAGCTCGACAGCGGCGCCAGCCACCCGTGCCTGTACAGCAAGGACCTGTCCCTCATCGGCATCGACACCAAGACGTACCCGGCGCAGACGGCCGTTACCGTCAGCACGGCCAGTAAGGCCGCGCGGGCGGCCGTGTACGAGATGCGCGTCGACGTCTGCCGGCACAACGGCAAGTCCCTCGTGGGCGACAACCCCGTGTGGCCGGGCGACCGCCGCGAGCTGGGCGGCATCGTCCCCGTCATGGTGCTCCTCGACTCGGGCCACGACAAGAGCAAGGCGCTGAGCGAGGGGGAGATCGAGCTGCGGCGCCGCCGCGGCGAGGACGTCAGCGAGAAGGCGCTCGCGAGGCGGGCCAAGAGCTCGCGCGAGCTGCGGCTCTCGGGGATGCTGCCCTTCCAGGTGTGCTACTCGGCCGGCGCGCCCGGGATGGATCTCTGGTTCGGCGAGGACCGGTGCGACGTCCTCGGGGCGGACCGCATGCCCGGCCAGCGGCGGTGGGAGCGGCACAGGATGCCCAAGTTCGTGCGGCGGCCGGAGGCGGCGGGCGGCGAGCTGGAGGCCCGGCCGAGGGTCCAGTTCGACCACAAGCTCCCCGGCGGGAGGAGGGTCGTCGACGGCGACGTCCACGACTGCCCCGGGGCGAGCTTCCTGACCGTCGCGGATGGGTTGCAGGAGGAGAAGCTCTGGCTGGAGCCGCGCGAGGCATTGAAGCCGCAGCCCGTGAGGGCGCGGACCAAGAGGGTGCTCCCGGATGAGACCCTGGGTAGCGGTAGTGCATCGAAAGCTACCAGGGGCCGGAAGAAGAGGAAACTCAGGAATGTCGGATGATTTTCCACGCGTCGGCGAGGATGGCCCCTGTTTTGAGTTGTGAAATGCCTTGGCAGTCTGGTACGATAGTGCAGGTAGGAAAAAAGGTTGCATTTCAAGGGTCTTGTATCTATCCGTGACAGGTCCCGACGGTCTTGAATCTTTTGGCCGGCTCCCTTTTCTCCGACCGTCAGCAATTTGAACCGTTTTGAAGCCATGCTGAGGGCTTCCACGTGCGGAAAATCCACTGGTGAAACGCAATCATCGCCATGTGCAAAAAGCTGGAGCTGGTTACATTCCTGCCAGCTCTTGAAAGGATGAGATGGTGGCGGCGATAAGCGAAAAGAACTACTCCCGGGTCCGGGAGCGGCCCCCCCACATGTTTTTCAGGGGTTTCCGTTCCCGGGGATGGAACCCCACTTTCGCGGAGCCGCATGGAGATGTTCGGCAACGACGTCCCCAACGTGGGTTCATCCAATTTTGATACAGCCAACGTCGCAGAGTGCCGAAACCCGATGACAATTCACTTACAAATCTCCCCCCCCACGAGTCATTCACACAAAACTGCCATTGCTTTTGCCCTATAGGGCATCTCGTAATTATCAGGTCGTGGCGCCTGTAGCGCAGATCTACTCGAGACTACTCCGGTTACAAGCCGGGTGATGGATTGATTAATGGCCTGAAGCTTGTGTCTAACAGTTGTATGTAAGAGAGGGATGCACCCAGCTGTCGACTCGGAAAAAACATTGGTCCAAATCCCTGCGCCCCCCTCAGTCCTTGCTGATCTCCTCCTCCTCCACCACCTCACCCGCGATCTCGCTAATCTGCCCTACAAACGTATCCATCTCCGTGACGAAGGCGCAGTGGCCGCCGGGGTTGCGCAGAACCCTCCTCAGCGTCGGGATGGTGGCGATGATGGCCTCCTGCGTCGCTGCGGGGATCGTCTGGTCCTTCTCGCAGAGGATGTAGTACGCCGGCAGCGTCAGGTCCTCCGTCCCAAGAGACGCTGGACCGAGCAGGGCCTCCTGCGACTGCGGCAGCAATCCGGCCATCATCCTGTCCGCCTCCTCGTCCGCCATGTCGGGCCCGTAAAAGGCCGCCTTGGCTTTGGGGTTTGCCGTGACCAGACCGTCGGCCACGTCGACAATGTCCAGCTCCGGAGGCAGGACGCTCAGCGCGCTACCACCTCTCTTCGGAGGCATGTTGGACGTGATGTACACGACGGCTCTAATTCCGCCCTTCTTTCCGTCCGCAACCCTCTCTGCGACAGAGTGGCCCTTGGCGGCGATCGTCAGGGGCGTGCCGCCATATGAGTGCGACAGGGCGAGAAACTCTATCCCCTGCTCCAGGTAGGGAGCCAGCTCGGCCTGGATGTTGCGAGCGTCGTCTTCCACCGTCACTTTTGGATCGGTCCCCACGCTGGGGTGCCGGACTGCGATGACGGGCGAGAAGCCAGCGGCTTCAAGGCGCTGTTTGGGCAGGTCGAAGCACGAAGGCAGGTGTAAGCCGCCGTGGGCGAAGACGATGCCGAGGGATCTCGGAGATTGGGCTGTATACATGGTTCGTGTTTTGTTTCGCCTCTTTGCTACCAGGAATAGAGCTCTGCTTAGACCCAATACTCCGAGCGCCAAGATCGGCCGGGGAATTAAGCAAGTAGGGTAGGTAGGGTAGTAGAAGGCAAAAGAGAAAACTCTGGGTTGGAGGGGAGAAAAAAGAACTGCAAAAGATTTGGAATGCTGATGGTTTGTTTTATGAGGCTCAGCCTCCCAAGGCGCGTTCCTGAGTTCGCAAACAACTACTCTGTCTCTGCCGAGTGTGGAACCATTCGGTCTCATGGGAGGCCGGTCCAATTTCAATGTAACTTGCCAAATCTCCCTGCAAGGCGCCCCCCGGCCATTACTGTTCTAGAAAGTGGGCGGCTAAAGGCTAGAGCCCAACAACGATCCCGGCGTTGGGAGGTCGATCGCACGTGTCGAGGAGGGGGGAGGAAGAGGGCCTCCCGGGGAGGGGGTGACGGCTCGGCCCATTTGAGGCAAGGACCCTCGTGTTGTGGTGGCTTGAAGCCCGAGCCCGTAGCTAAATTTCCCATGCTGGGGGATCGTCCGGTATCAACCCATGGTTCATGCGGGAGTGCGCTCATGATTTGGAAGTTTGCGAGAGTCGCAGAGGTGTCTCAGTAAGATGGGCCAGGGTCGCCCGGCTCTCGTCCGAGAGGAACAGGACTTCGTCCGCGATGGCCGAAACGACTAAATGAGGTAGCGTCGTAGCAGATCTTTTTTGTATTGGAAAGTTGAAGCAGGTCTCCTTTTTGTTTTGGGGCTCCAGGATGTAGGTAGTTCTCGTAGCAGATCTGTCGCAGGGGAGGGCAGTCGAAAGACCCTTTTTTTCCTAGGGACAGTGTCCTATAACTTAAAGACAAATTCATCAACTCGCGAGAATGTGAATCCCCGATCATCTGTTCTCGTCATCATTATCAAATTCATGTCTTTAACTACTTACCCGCCACTATGATGAAGGATGTCACGTACTACTCCAACACCAACATCTCGGGCTACCTGCTAGCACCACACATCACCTTCAGTCTGGTGGCTACGTGTCTGGTAGGCCTGCGTCTGTACACCTCGCGTGTGGTGACCAAGACTACGTGGAAGTTTGACGAATATGTTCTTGTTGCGGCTCTGGTAGGTCCTCTCACTCTTGAGGAAATGGGGCTTGTGGCTGACCTGGTGCTCTCAAGGTTGCAAACCACATCTTGCTCATCTGTGAAGGCGTTGGTACGTTCCTATTCCTGTCAAGGCTTTTCAAAGACCACAAAGGCGGTTCTAACAGAACACAAGGTGTGCCGTATGGCTTTGGATCAGACATGATTACCGTCACAACATTGCCCGGAGGCGTAACTCCCTTCTTCAAGGTCAGTTGGCTATGGTGATTGACAGCTTCAGTGCCAGTCTAACAAGCATCAGTCCTTCCTCTCAATGGAAATCTCATACGGAACTGCCTGTCCGTTGTCCAAATTGGCCGTCCTGACCATGTACTACCGCATCTTCTCCGCGTCCAGAGTCATCCGCTACTGTGTATGGGTGATATCGGTCATGCTCGTAGGTTGGGGGATCGCTGTGGTTGCGGTCAGCAGTAAGTACTTGGAGCGTTACATCCAGTGCGGCAGACTTTCAATATATATATACATCATACCAAGGTGTCCAGGAAGCATCTGCTGACTTCCCATACCAGTCTTCGCCTGTGACCCCGTCGCCGGCTTCTGGGACCCCTCCATCCCCAGCAGCTGTATCGATTCAGACAAGTTCTTCATCGGCATCACAGTGCCCAACATCATCTTTGACATCCTCACCGTCGCCCTTCCCATCCGCGAGGTGTGGCGGCTGCAGATGGGCAGGGAGAAGAAGCTGGCCATCACGGGTGTCTTCCTCCTTGGTGGCAGGTAAGCAATCCTCCTCGCCTGTTCATGGACCTTTGGTCTGTACTGACCCCATCCTCTCCAGCGTTGTGCTCGCATCTATAGCCCGCCTCGTCCTCTTCATCATCTACCGTCCCGGCGGGGGAGCCAACGGCAACAACGTCAGCCAGTCCATCATCATGCCGCACACGGCCTCGGCCATTGAGACGTGCCTCGCCATCATCGGAGCCTGCATGCCGCCCTGCGCGCCGCTCTTCAGGCGCTTCGTCGGCGGCGTGACGAGCGCTGTCACTCGAGAACGAGGATCGGCAAAGTCGGGCGACAAGTCGTCCAAGAACAACTCCGACACGCTCGTCACCATCGGAAAACTGTCCAACCGGGGAGGCGGTGGCGGTGTCGCCGGCCGCAAGTGGCCCCAGGAGGATGACGACCTCGAGGGCTCCTCCTTTGAGCGATACGAGGACGCGAGCAGGCACAGCTCGACCGACGACCTCTGCATCGACCGAGCCACGAGGAACAAGAGCACATTGAACCTGGGGGATGGGATCCAGGTGCAGCACGACGTGACCGTCGATCGAGGCGGCGAGAGGACGTCTGCGGATAATCACAAGTGGTACGTCGGTGATATCCCCCTGAGGGAGATGTCGCCTCGTCCCTACGACTCGACGACTCCGGGACAAGCCCCTTGAATTCACCCACATCAGAGCAGTTTCATCCCGCAAAGGGGAATAGGAACCTCCACATGTCCTATCTCCTCTACAACCACAGTGCGCCCCCCCATTCAGCTCTCCATTGAGGCCCATTGAGGCTGAGTTTCCCATCAGTGGCAGATGGCATCTCTGGATATATATCAACAAGATCTTTCTCGACAGGGGGAAATTCCCAAGCCAAAAGTCAAACATGGCGAAAACCAACCCGTCCCTTGGAATCTTTCAAGTTTCACGCGACAAACAAACTTCGAGCCGAGGTTTGAAGGGGCCTCGTGACGACCGAAAACGACGCATACGAATGGGGGTTTCCGGTCGGGGACGGAGAAAAGAAAGCGTCGATTCCACGTGTACGGCGTGGCAGTGGAAATCGACGAGTCAATGCATCAGCCACAGTGGCTAGGATACCCATGGTGTTTGGTGTTTGAGAGCTCTCTTCCCGCGCTAACTGATCTGGATCTGCGACAGTGGGGATGTGCCGCCATTTTTTTATCTCCGTTGGAGGAAGGCGGTAGATCTTTGCGGTTAGGGGGTTGTTGGTTTCAATGCGCTTTGGTCGTTTTCAGGTCTCTCTGGTTGCTTTCGGAAAAGGGGTTCGGTTCATGGCGCATAACGGAAAGGGCAGTTTTGGTGTTTGAATTAGTTTCCAATGTGTAAGAGTAAAAAGAGATGTTTGATGATGGTTTATTACGGAGTATAACAGCCGAAATCAGATGTAAGAAAAGCAAGGTTGCATTCAAAACTCAGACCAGGTTCTTGTTAGCGACTGACGTGGAGGGGGGGGGGGGGGGAGGGGATGGAAACGGATCCAGCATGGGTGGTACTTGGCAAAGAAAGTTGTATGCCGGCACCATGGCAACGACCGTCCAACCCATCAATTCGGAGGGTTGACGCTCGTGAAGCAAAAAGAGTTATACCGGCTATGAAGAATTTCTCGTATCAATGATCAAACATGGCGAAATAGCTCGGCTGAACAGAAACCCGGCTCAGCTGGCCCTCACCTGACCTTGGCGCATCGGCTGTGCCTTTGCCCCCGCTGGATTACAGGCTGGGGTCTGGAGACAAGTCAGCCTTAAGACTGCTGGAGAGTGCCTTACGAGCGCCGCCGCGCGTGCAACATGTTCTGATTTGGTTAAAGTGCTTTTTGGATGCTGACGGGGACCCTGGGAAAACGGGTCAACTCTGGCCCCCAAATAATGAATCACCTTCACCTTTTGCTTGGGACCTTGGGTTTCCGGATAATATCTGGCTGGGCTGTGTACCCTGTCTTTCGGCGCACTCTTCTCTCCCCAATGTTAGCCCTAGGTTTCGACGCTGGGTCGTTGGCTGTCATCAACGTCGCAATCCTCTCCAGCCAAGTCTCCATTCTCCATTGCCCATAACCCATTACCTGCATAACTCCACTCAGAGCCTCGCTCGCTCGAGCGCCGCCCGTAGTCCGTCGCCCTCTTCCTCGTTTCCCTCCCTCCCCCGTCAGATGGCTCGCTACTTCCTGCGGACATCCTCCCGGTGATGCTACCGCCAGCCTCCGTCCATGACCGGTCTGACGCTTACCTTTCCTTTTCCTTGCCTGTCACTACTTGCTGCCCGCGATTTCGAATCCAAGCTCCCGATACAGTAATTCCCAGGTGTACTACTACCCCACCTCCGCCTTGGCGACGCCCGCCGACCGCATCGCTCTGTAGCCTGTAGCCTGGGACACACACACCCAAATCTACCTACCTAAGCCAAGGCTCCCCTCCCCCCATCATAGCGGACGTCCATCTGCTCTTCTCCCGCTTCCGGATTCCATGACCGCCTCATCGCCAGCCCACAACCCGATATCGCGCCCGCTCTGGCATCGGCACAAGCTCTGGCATCCGGCTCTGGCGTAGCCCGACGCTTCTCGTCGCCGTCGCCGCCCCCGTCGCCCCCCTCGGGCTCAAGCCAGCCCGCCCGCTCCGCTCCCGCCCTCCGCCTCCGCAGCCGTTGCCGTTCATCTCCTCCCCCCACTCCGTCTCTCTCTCTCGACGACACCGCCGCTCCCATCGTCGCCCTCGCCAATGGCTCCCAACATCCCTCTGCAACCTAATAGCAACACCATGTCGGCTCCCGCGAGCGTGAGGGTCTCGGGCCCTCCCAACAGCAGCTTCCTCGTGGGCTATCCCGGCATCTCGGCGACCCTGGTACGTTCACACAAAACTCGTCACCTCTGCTTACGCACATCTTCCACCTTTGGGCCCTTCCTGCCTCGGCGCGGGTGCGCTCTTCTTTATTCTCTCTCTCCTCCTACGGGACTTTTCAGGACTAACCTTGCCGACCGTTCCACAGCCGCGAATCGAAGGAAAAGTCGAAATCCGCCCCGGCCAGGGCTACTCCATGCCCGTCCCCATCTCCCTCGTCCGGATATGCCTGCAACGCCGAGAGAGCATCCACCCCGACGCCGACAGCCTCGCGAAACGTCACCTCGGCGCCCCCCGGAGAGAGACGGCCGACGTCGTCGGCAAGGAGCAGCTCCTCTTCCGCTGCGCATCTGGCAAAGAGGCCGAAAAGGTCATCGCCATGGACCTGCCGTTCGTGCTCTTCATTCCCTTCGGCCGCGGCGGGGAGGAGACGAATCGACGGATCCCCCCGGCGTCCCTGCAGCTCCCGAGTCGAACCGCCGAAACGTTCTACGAGCTCCTCGTCACCGTCCAACAAGGCCATAGCAACCAGTACAAGTACAGCTTCCCGATACCACTCCAGCGCTACGACACCCTCTCCACCTTTGGCATGTACAACAAGCCCGAGTCCAAGCTGGTCACAACCGACAACATCGTCCAGCTCGGCATCAACCTCCCCCGCTGGAGCTACGGCCCCAGCGACCCCATCACAGTATATATCAAGCTGTCGCCCAACTCCAACTGGATGAACAAGGCGAAGCGCGTCACGATCGACAAGATCACCCTGACCATCGAGGAGGAGATCACGTACAATCCCGAGGGCGACGAACCCTCCAAGAAGGTCAACAAGATTTCGAGGCAGGTCCAGAGCGTCAAGACGAAGATGCCCGAGGCCGGATACGCTACCAACGTCGGACTTGTGTTCCCTTCAAAGGACCTACGTGACCCAGAGGGCATCATCAAGCGAGGGAAGCCCCATTTCCCTCTCTACGAGGTCACCTCCTTCACAACCACCTCGACCCTTTACAAGATTGAGTTTTATCTAAACATCAAGGTAACGGTTCTCGGGTCCACTTTAAGCCTCCGCCCGATGCTAAATATTCCCCAGGTTAATCTCAGCGGCGCTCGTGACGTGACCCTGCGTCAACCGATTGTCATCTGCCCCCTCGACCAGCAAGGCTGCAAGGAAGAGATGGACGCCATCGAGCAGTCCGCCAAGGACGCCTCACACGTCGACCCCAACAACCCCATGCTACCAGCGCGATCCATCATCCTAGCCAACGAGCGCGACTCATTACGAGCCCTCGGCCTCTGCATGGTAGGCGGGCAAAAGAAGCCGTTTATCGAGTGATGAGCGACCCATCGAAAAGGAGGTATGGTCACTTTTATAAGCTTCAAATGCCGCCTCGCCAGGTTTCATGCGACCGACGAAAGACGCCTAGTTGCGCTCGCGTGTTCGCAAACGGCCGTTGCCGTGTCGGGAGAAATCCTCTCCCATATTGGAACTGGGCTTTTTACGCTTACCCGCGCGCGGTAAACCCATCATCAGCCCCCCCGCCTCTGGAACTATACCAATGGTTGGTGGGGGGGAGAGCAAAAGGGCCGGAGGAGTTGGTCGGGGGTTTGCCCGCCAGTCGAAGTATACCCAGGGGCGTTTGCATTTTGGTGGGGAGCGGGAACCGGTTTATGGCGAAGGACAGGCTAGGGGGGCTCTTGTAATAACGGGCATGGTTCATGGCGTTCCGGAGGACTGGGGGGAGCCGGAGAGGAATGAGCACAGGCAGTGGGCAAGTGCACGACAAGACATATTTTGTCGATATTGACATGTAGCTACAGGTGAATGAAGATGTATTTAAGCCAACGGATGGTCTGTGGAACATGAAGTGCTGGGCTGATCGGTCAGGAGATGATATCCAGGCTCATAATCCAGGAGATTAGCAATAGAGGTCTCAGTCCTCACTTACTGTCTCTACTCATGACAACAGGCTTGACGGATGGGGCATGCAGGGCTACTAATGCAGCCACGTGTAAGCTATATAAATTGTTTATGGTTAATGTACGCCACGGGGGAGAGCATGAAGTAACTCATGATGAGATCGAGAGAGGGTTGAGTGACTGAATTAGATACTGACAACGACTCTGCACTCGAGTCTCAATCAAACCATGAAAGAACCACGCGAACCAAAAAGAAGCGTCACCACCTGGAGTAGCAGAGGAAACGGCAAAAAATAATTGAATCGCTTGAATGCTAACTGGAGGGTTCGAACCTCCGCGGTTTCCCACTGCGGGTTTGGTTTCTGATGATAACCTAAACACAGCGCCTTAACCACTCGGCCAAGTTAGCGATGATGATTCGTTGAAGGACAGGGTGGAAATCCCAAAGATAATCCCTGCAATCAGCCTGGGTGGGGCTAAAACCTCGAAGAGGAGCAAGGCTTCACAGCCTCGCATAGATTTATCCTCCAACTTTCAACTTCACAGCTTCTTTTCCGCGACCAGACAAGCGCCAAGAAGGCTCGGCGCACTCCGAGTTCTGTTTACGAAAAGGACAAGAATCGTGCGACCAACCTTTTTTCCATTTGAGACCCGATACCCCCGTTTCTGAAAGCCATGGCTTTCGACGATGACGACAACCCCAGCGCCCCGGCGCCAGTCAACGGCACCAATGCCGCTGGTCCAGAAGACGCCGACGAGGATGCGCCCGACTACAAGCTCTTTCTCTCCATGTTCGACAAGGCCGGTGTATCGAGTAAAGCTATCCGCAAGGGCGAGAAGGATTTCGAATCGCACGGGACCCGCGCGCAGGACAACCTCCTCGAGGCCAGCCGCAAGGTCATGGACAGCGTGCTGAGCTACACGAGGATACACCGCGAAGAGGCCTGGGTGCGAGGCTGGTTCTTCCCCGACTGGTGGGCCGAGACGGAGCAGCACGGCGGCGAGCAGGAGGGCCTCTGGCTGCGGGACAGGGTCGTCATGATCGAGCACGAGCGAGGCAGCTGGCAGAAGGACATTGGACGAGCGGTGCCTGGCAAGGTCGAGCGGCTGGGCGCGGGACGGCTATGGCTTCTGCCTGAAGAGGCTCTCTACCTTGTCGAGAGGGGGACTGTGGATCTGTGGTGGCCGAATCGACAGTTGGGGGAACTGCTGCCCAGCCCTGATGGAACATCACCGAGGACGAATCTGGGGCCCGACGACTACGATGCGGGACTGCCGCTGAGCCTCGAGGCGGCGTACTCGCTCCTCATCGGCCACGATGGCGAGAGGGGGAAGCTCACCCTGCCCCAGTATCAGGTCTACTCGCACCTCAAGCGATCAGGCTTCTACGTTCTACGAGCGCCACCTTACGAACCACCCACGCCCTCGTCGCAGACGTTGTGGCAGTGGCTGTTCTCCTTCTTCGCCACACCCGACGCGCGGCCAAGGCATCATCAGAAGCAGCAGCAGCCGTCTGGGCCACTCGTACAGCCGGGCCTCTACCGCGCATACAGGCCCATCTACGACCAGCTCGCCCTCCTCCCTCGCCACAGGCCGCTGCCCACGCCTCCGACAATACACCCTCCGCAGGAACCCTGGCGGATCTTCTTCAACGTGTGGAAGTCGGGCGGAGCTCCCTTCTCCAAGAGGAGCCCGCGGGCGCCCGACTTCCGCATCGCGGTCGTCGACGCCGGCGCGACGTGCGTGCCCACGCTCGAGCAGATCGAGGCCCTCCTCGAGTCGACGCCCCACGACCCGCCCAGCGAGGCGTGGAAGGGCCCCGGCCGGATGTACCAGCGGCTGAAGCACGGGCACCGCAACGCGCTGGTCGCCATCGTGGACCGCGGGCTCGTCAACTTCATGAGGTTCGGCGAGGGCGCCTTTGGCGAGGAGAGGCTGTTTGAGAGGTTCGACAACAGAGGCGGCCAGAGGGGAGGGAGGAAGACGAGCCGCGGCGGAGGGAGGGGCAGGGGCAGGGGTCGCGGCCGGGGACGGGGGCGCTAGAATGTGTCAAGTAAAAACGGGGGGGGGGGGGGGGGGGGG
>JAVIXY010000114.1:46155-83562 GCA_033030565.1 Fusarium nematophilum
ACAACGACATTGTCCCACGAATCGACGTGGTAGATGGATCTAACCCAGGATCTATCGTGAAGCGAGTCATGCAGCATGGTCTGACGTGTGCCAAGTTTTGGGGCAGATGGGTTTTGTAAGGAGTCTCTCTCCTGTTGGCTGTCAAATCGCTGCTTGTTGGCGTCGGCGACAACTCGTCAACCAACGACGGGCCAGCGTCGTCAGCCCGAGATCCTTCTATTCCCATTAAAAATAGCAACGTATTACTTTTCCATGCAATACGAGTTTCGAGTGGTGAAGTAGCCTACCTACTAAAAACAAGACGGTTAAAAAGTTTGGCTGTGGGGTTAAAAGTAGCAGGGGGGATACTAACCCAAAGCCAACGGGCGTTGCGAAATTCGAGGTAATCATGCAGTCTCAAAACATTGTTTCTCAGACTTGTATGTCACGACTAAAAAAAGATGAACTCTCTCCGTCCTCGTTGCATATTATTTACACACGAACCCAGAAGTTACATCAAATCAAACCTGGCTGGCACTCGGCTATAGAGAGCGGCTGGTTGGCGAGTTGCTCGAGTCCAACCAGTCGTAACTAGGTGCTACCCGGTAGACGTTTCACAAAAGAAACACAGACTTTTGGTCTAGTTTCCATCCGGTTACTATTTACGCTTTCTCGCGACACGAACCCTAGCAAACTGACATTGCCGGCATGTGGACGTTGTACCTACCAAACTGGTGGACAAGATTCGCTTGGAATCAGGGTGATTCCCCCAAGACAACTCATGACTTGATGTTCCCAAGCTCGTAAATTGAGGGAATTAAATGCCAAGCCTTGATGCCAAAAGCTGGAGAGACGGCGTCGCAAAGTAAAATGAACGGGGCTCATTGGCGCAGATTGGCGGGCATGTCTCGTTGAGACAACAGACACGGGGGAGGGGGGAGGGAGGGAGCCCCCAAAGTTCCCAAGGTTGATGATGATTCGTGCCGCATGCGTCCTTGGAGGGCTGCTGCCAGTAGTAACCTTAAAAGTCCACAGTGTGAAAGAAACATGTCACTGAAGGAGGTTGCTTTTCATCTGTGCTTTAATGCCGGATTCCATCGGATGCTAAACGTAGTAGTATCGAGAACGGGAGATTGTAATTAACAAACTTGCAGGGGTTGTTGGGATTTTGGGGACTTGAGTGATAGCGTGGGCGCCGTGAGAAGATCCCAGAAAAGATGGGCCGATCTTTTCTTTGGGGTCCGCCAAAGTCCAGTCGCGACTTTTGGCAACTCGACATCTGACTGATGGGAGGGGGATGAGAGGCGCTCTTCTTGTTCTGAACTTGCCCATTCCTCGGAGGAATCATTGTGATAGGCGAAAAGAGCCAATTTGACCGCGTTTCTCCCCGGGGTGCACTGGGACGAGGACACTTGGGATGGTATTTGAGTTTGAAGATTGTTACGCCATTGGTAACCTCTGGCTGCAAGTCTGACATTGCCCGCCGCTCTGTTTTCGTCAGCACTTGCCAGCGAGTTATCGACGCTGGCCCCGTCTCGACCTCCCAGATGCAAAGACGGCGCTGACGAGATGGAATCATCCGGCGGTGACAAACACTGGGCAATTGCTGGCTGGGCGCGAGACGTGGAGCCATTTCCGATCAGCTGTGTGTACCCTTGCCACTCTATGTACGCCCGATTTACTTGGGCAGGTGACAGGTTGAGGAAAAGGAAACTGCCGACAGAGAGAGAGAGCTGTATGCGCTCCGAGGTTAAAGCACCGACATCCCACCTCGGCAGTTTCGTGGTGCGGTGATCTTTGTCCAGAAGTGTTTTGAAGTTGATGGAGACGTCGTATTCCACAGGACGGCAGACACTGACGGATTAGTCAAGGATGGGGGCCTCTGATGGGGAACGGGCCGACAGAAGAATAGACAACTTTTGGCCCGTTTCATTTTTGGGAGATGAGTTGGCTCTGACAGACGAAGAGAGACAGGTTACACGGAAAGTCAGAGAGTTGACCAGAGGAGAGAGTACCAGGAACGGGATGGGTCCCCGAGGGGCGTGCAGGAAGAGGGGGCGTGAACATAGGCTCGGATGGTTCTGGGTCCTTGAAGTTGCGAGATTGCCCAAGACGACCTGACAGTTGCTCATTGGCCACGTCGCTCGGAATTGGATCACAGCGTTGTTCTTTCATTGGCGTCACGGAGCGAGGGCATGTCATCATAATCATAATAGTGTACTGCCACTATTCCCCCCCATCAGCACATGCCTCGGGGGGGGCTTGTAACAAGGAGGCTTCGTCCTTCTTCCCTTGCTGGCCGCCGTTGCCGAGAGAGAGTCTTACTCCCACAGGTTGTCCCACCCAAGGAGGCGTAAGATGAGCATGACAAGTGCCTGACCTGTGTGTGCGCGCGCGGTGCATGGACTATTATACGCCCGACCGAGTCCGAGGGGGCTCAGCTGAAAGAGGTAGGCGAGGTAGACAGAAACAGAGAGGACCGAAAATAAATTGGGAACTCTTTGAGGAAATCAAGCGATACGATTTGCGAGCCACCAAACCGAAAGGGGGGTGCTTGGGCTTGAACTTGTATCGAGCCAAGTCGCGTCATCAACTGTCGCCCTCAACCCAGTCGGAGCTTGGCGCACGCACGTTATTCGTAAATGAGTTTACGGCGGTGCTAAAGAGGTGGGTGGTTGTGCCGGCTGGGTGATCTCCCTCTTCTGTCACAGGACGAACTCGAAGATGCGGTGATTGATGAGTGGTTGGTGAGCGACCGAGCCCATTGTTGTGTATCACTTGTACATTGATCCTCGGAGAACTTGGATCGTTGTCGTTCGGAACCCCTGTCTGGTCTTTTCCCAGGTTTTTTTTTCTCTTCGTATACAAGAAGGGCGGTGTCGAGTCAAACCGGCCGGCAACTTGGTTGATGAGACAGCAGTGATGCATCTCAAGATGCGGGAAATGGTGAAGAGTAAAAATTAAACAATATTAAACAGATGGTCAAGCTTGGAAGCATAATCCAGGATTTCCTTTTTTAGAGTTGTATCGACCCATCGAGTCGCATCGAGTACACGTCCAACAACACCTTTATCTGAGGTAGAGGGCAAACCGCGGCAACGGGAGTGTTTGCAGTGGGGATCAGAGGGTGGATGTAACAGGCCGCATGAGTTTGATGGATGCGCCTATGTTTCATCTCCGATTTTTTGCTAATACCAAACCCAGTTAAAGGAAGGGAAAGTGTAAAAGAAAAGAAAGGAAGGATTGGAAAGCAATGCAGGTTGAGAGAAATAGGAAGCTCGAGAAAGAAAGAGGTGTTGAAAGATGCAGCAGACAGGCGAGCTTGTGCCCAGGTACCTTATTCCGTACATGCGTGAGTAAACTTGTTTTCGGAAGTACGGTGTACTTTGAGGGCGTACTGATGAATCAGAAAAAGCGCGGCCTTTTTTCGTCCTTTCGTTTTTTATTTGTCTTCACCGCACTTGTTGGCGTCCAGAGAGGCCGGGCGCGAAAATGGTCGTCATTCAAGGTTGACATGGAGGGTAAGCCAATGAGGATCCTCCAGGTTCAATTGTCTGTCCCTGTCAACGGGAACCTAAGTTGGTCAAAGATCAAAAGAAAGGAAAAAATTGTAGGTACAGCCAAATGAATAATTGCGGCACTGCCCGTTAGTTCGATGGTCACAGAAGTAGCGCGGTAGGCAGGAATCCAATGGGCCAAGGCAAAGTCAATAGCTCCAATCTCTGGATTTGACGTCTGTCCACTCCGAGTTAACTGATTGCTTTCCTCCCAGTTCCTCCCTTGAGAAACTAAAACACGGGTCTGGTCGTTGCAGTGCCTCTTCATTCCCTGCTGGTGGCCACACACACTCCGTCTGTACAGTGCAGCTCGTCCCTTGCCCCCAATCTCCTTTGCACATCTTTCTGTCATCTGCCCGCTTCCACTTTTTTTTGCCTTCTCTTTCCTGACTTTTGCTCTGCACTGGGCAAACCTGCAACATCCACTCTTGTTTCCCACCTCTCCCACACAAATTTCCTTTCCCCTTCCCTGTTCCTAATTCTCTTGTGCCCTTTTAGCACCTCAGCCTTTCTCCGACCCCACCCAACTCTCCCCAATTTGCCCTTTTGCCTACCTGGTCTATCCTCTCCTCTCAACCCTTTATCCCTTTCCTATCCTCTCTCCTCTAATTACCTCCATACTTATTGTCTCTCTCTCTCTCTCTTTCATCTCCTCAACTAATCATTTTACCCCAAACATCAAACACTCGCACCCTTGCACGCGCGTCAATCCTTCCAACTCGAGTCCAAGAATCCTCTAGCTCCAGTCGGGATTCTTGGCTGCCTCGTAACCCGGGCCCTTGACGACCCGATAAAGAAGACTTCTTTTTAGCCTCTTTTCACTTTCTCAGGGCCGCTGTCCAATATCAGCCAGGTTTTGGAGACTGCGCTTATTGCCTTTAGCCCTGGGTCCTGCCCCCCCCCCCCCCGGGCTCTAGATTCCAGAAATCCAGATCCTCGGCCAACCAGGGTAGTCGGTCCTCATTCTCCATTCCACCCGGACGCAACCTAAGGTCGCCAGCCAGAGAGAGCCAACTGTCGATTTTGTTGCGGCCGTCGACGCGCGGGTCAGACTTGCCGCTTCCCTTTTTTTTCCTTTCTTCCATCTACAACTCCAACTCCAACCCGGTTTCCCCAACACCACGTCAACCCGCATCTATCTCGATTGAACTCGGTAGGGTTATTGGCATCATTTTAGGCCCCCCCCATCACACAGCAGCCCTGAACAGTTTTTCTGCTTCAACCGCTTCATCATAGCAGGAGCAGCATCGCCTAATCCCTATCCCTATCCTCTCTCACCCCCTAGCATTTCGCATTTCGCATTCATTCTCACGTCGCGACATGGACACCGTGGACGGCGACAAGCCCAGGCCGCCAGTTGCGCCACCTGAGCCAATATCGCCAGCGCTCTCAGCATCCGCCGCGGGCCCCAAGCCTGCCTCAGCGAAACCAGCATCGCCAACTCCTGCTCCCACGCCCGAGTCTGCCCGGGCTCCCGCTTCTGCGACAAGTCCAGCTCCCGAGAACGCGCCGCCGAGCACGTCTCTCGGTCTCGGTGCGGGCTCGACCTCTGCTCCCCGGCCCGCATCGACACCGTCAGCTCCGCGATCACCACTCCCAGCAGGCCCATCGACATCAGCCCCGGTCACCCTCGAACGCGCGCCATCGCCTGCGCCCGCTTCCACAACTGCAGCTGGCGTCGTCGTGAACAAGACGTCGTCGCCTGGCACTGTTGCTGCTCAACCGACCGGTACTTCTTCGCCAAAGTGAGTCACGGCTTTTACTTTTACCTCTTTTCTTGTTGCCTGCCTCTATCATTTAAAAACTTCGTTGCCTATCATCATCCATTGCCTATGGCCCCCTCCCCCCCGGTCACTCGTCACTTGTCCCCCCCCTTGTTTCTTGGTTCCCATTCCGAGCTGTGACGGTGATGGCGCATCTCCTCTTCGCGTCCTTCAGCCAGCCAGTGACTGAGCGAGCGAGCGAGCGAGTGGCGTGGCTTTGGTGCAGGGTCGTGGTCTAGTTGGCATTTCCCGATTTGTCAACGCCAGTTGTTGTTGACCGCACCTGGCCTGACTTGTCCTTGCAAGTCGTCTCGTCGCCCAAAATGGATCCGGTGGCTCTGAATCATTGTCAAAGACCAACCCTCATCCCAAGCGGTCGGCGAACTGTTGCCCAACGGTGATGAATCACTGTCAATAGCTGCCACTTTGATGACAACTGACTGCAAACCTTTTTTTTCCCCCTTCCCTCTCTCTTCCCTTCCCCTCTTCCTGCATCTGCATTTCTTGAATTTCACAACCCAAACCTTCTTTCCTTCCTCATTCTTTCATCTCGTTTCTGCTGCGCCTTTCCATCTCTCCCTCCCCCCGGCGCCATCCTCGCACGACCTTGCCCTTCAACTTCTTCAGTCTCCGACGACTCAGTTCCCCCCCTTTCAAAGCCTAAACTTAAAGGCTAGAATTTTTTTTTGAGTCGCTTTGAGCGAAAGGCACCTTCTCATCTACCCTTGGGTGTGGCTCCAGTCTAGTCTCGGCGCGCCAGTTGTGCTACACGCCTCTGCCCTTGAAACTATGGGTTCTCTTCCCGCACCCGAGGAGGACCTTAGGTACCGATTCCTTCCTCCTTTCCCACTTCCCGTTTCACACCTTGTCTTCCTGCCGCACTGGTTCCTCCCGCTATAACCACCTCCTCTCTTTATTGCCCTGTCGCTACCTCATTTGCTTAAACCGCTCGCCGTATTCTTTTCATCCAACTTCCTTGATCTACATTCCTCCTTAAGCCACCTGCCCTCACGTGACCCAGTGGTTCCTGGCACTGAACCTCTTGTCCTTATTTGTGGGACGCTTCTCAACTGCAACCTGTACTTGCTTTCTCCAACACTTGTTTCTTCTGGCCCTATAATTACGTCTATGAGCGTGAGCTAATCAAGTACTCATAGGCAGGTAAACGGTCGCAAGCCGTCAATCGGGGATGGGGAGGTTGAGAGTGAACTGAGTGAACCAGCCAGCACCGTCCACTCTCCGTCCGGCGTTGATCTTAACGAACTTGAGGACGAGATTGTTGTCGGTGCGCGGAACGGTCCCCGCAAGTCGTCACCACTTCGCGTAGCTTCTGACCCAGAAGACGAAACCATGGCCGATGCCGACGATGAGCCCGTTGTCTCTCATTATCCTAAGCGGAAGCGGACCTCCATCTTCAATGACCTGAGCGAGAGCAAGATCGAACCACCCAAGTCGGTGGCGGATGAAAAGCCCCCTACTGCAGTCACCGTCGCAAAGCCCAAGCCTGCGCGTGCTAGTTTAGGGAGTGTGAAAGGCGTCACCATCGGCTACTGGCGAGACTCTCCCGCCCCTACTTTGGACCTTAAGCATGCTGTTATTGGCTTTATCGATGTCCGGGATCGCCTCCGAACCCGCATCCAGGCTGTCACCCTGGCCGGCGAACCGGTCCCGGACGAGTATCCCCTACCCCCAGGCCCTGGCGGAAGCTGGGTCACTTTTGAGAGGGTCGTGTTCTCTAAGCATCTCGTCGGTCTGGACCATTTTCAGGTGAAAGAGTTTGTCAGAATCAGGGCGAATACGGAGGGAACCGAGGATACTGAGGAAGAGCGCACAGCTGTCGACAAGGCCACAGTCAAGGAGGCCATACGCCGTGTCAAGTTGAACCCTACCGCCGAGAACGCTACGAATCCGCCGCAGATCGCTTATGGCGCTGAGCTACCAGAGCACCTCCTGCCTAACGCCAAGCGAAGAAGAATCAGCGGAGGATTTGCGGCTATTAACCCTGCCCCCACGAACGGCTACGTCACAGAGCACACCCCGATTCAACCTGCCCCTGGTGGCCCGCAGCCTTTGCGAACTGTCATCGACCCCCTCCCTGGAACTCGCCCTACACGAATCCTGATTGGTCATTGGACGAAATCCACAGAGCCGGATCCCAAAGACCGGCACGCAGTCTACGGTATATTGGGCCAGAATGACATGTTCCGTGTCAAGCTGGTTCGAGAGACACGGGATGGACGCTTCGTCGACGGCAACTTCCCTACCGGTGCTGGTGCCCTGTGGATAGCCTACGAAGAGGTAACGTTTGAGCCTCATCTACAGGCTCTTGCGAGGAATGAAGTCAAGGAATATTGCCGTGTCCGTCAGTGGCAGATTGACCATGGCGAGAAATCCGACGAGCGGACAGCGAACGAGACGAAGGCAGTCTATGAAGCCCAGGCGAGGGTTGCCGGAACTAATTTTAAGACGGCCGCTCCGCTGTCTATTGCGCCGGCCCTGCCGAGGCCTACTATGCCCGAAGAAATCGAAGATTCTGACCAGACTGGGCGAGTAGGCTTTGGAGGTCATGAGCTTCGTCAAAGCCGTCGCGTTGAGGCTGCCAGGGCAGATAGCGCTGCTGCTGCTGCTGCGGCTGCGGCTGCGGCGGCCGTTGCAGCGATCCCCCCTCCTCGACAAGAGACACGCCCTGTGCGCCAGATGCCAGCCGAGCCCGAGACTCGCCCACCTGCCAGCAGAGGTCAGGGCACCGATGCCCTTGAGCGCACCTCGTCCCTCGCCCGCCGCGAGATCGCCCGGGTTGAAGCTGCTCAGGGACGCGCCGACCGCCACGCCGCCAACCGCGAACGAGCCGCAGCCGCCGCCGCCGACGCTGCTAATGCGGCTGCTGCAGCCATCCCAGCCGTGGCTGTCAATGGCCGAATGCGACTCCACGAGTCGGAAGAAATGCAGCGCCTCAATAAGGTCTGGGCGCGGCAGGAAAGTCTACGAATGAAGGCTGGTGCTGAAGATGCCAAGATTTATGGTGGTGTCAAGTACGAGCGCAAGTCTAATGGCCCCTTTACTGGCAAGCTGGTATCCCAGGGTACCATCATTAGCATCGATGGCGAGGACTATGTGGAGTACCGCGTGCTCACGAAGCCATCCTTTTTCTAAGACGACAACCTCTCCCTGACACTTGCGACCCGCTCAAGTCGCGAATCACTCATCACTGTTGAGCAACACTACTGATAACACCAAAGCTCTTTTGCAACTTTGCCGGGCAACAATACACGAACAAGACCCGGCGCCTTGAGACTCGATAATAGTCTCGTCGATCTCCTACCACTTGTCGTTGGTTACGACTCTAATATCATCCCTCGCCGTGTTTATTGCGACTGTTTTCTGCTTTCTTAGGGCTGTTTTCTCTGTACGATACCGGCGCAAGGGGTGAGGGCCAGTTCTCTTCAAGGTTACGACCTTTCAGCAACAAAGACTTTCAGGGCCCAAACAAAAAGCGAGGCTCCCATCATCCTCACTAGAATGACGCTTCTACTACTGTTTTCCTTCCTCTCCTTCTCTCTTCTTTTTGCCATTTTCCTTTGTCACTCTGTCTCTCTCAGGGCCCCGGATCAGGCCACACCTGGAAGGTTGAGGGAGGTGGATCGGGCGGTTTAGTCAAGACTGGACTCTACGGAAACGGAGTGGGTGGTGTTCGGAAATGGGTGTGTTGCTTGATATACCCGGTGTAGGGGATGCGTAATCGACTATTTCTGTACGCGCCAGAAAGCATTGCCTTTGACTGCGGCCTCGGCGATTAGTGAAGTGATGACCCGTGTAGGTGAGGTTGATGGCGTATGAGACGAGGCGTGGGGATGCTGAAATATTGCCTTGATGACGGCTGGTTCGGCCCCATGAGTTCCCTTGTCTCGGCCTCCGTGATAGGTCTCTGACTGAGAGCGGGCCAGAAAGATCTTGTCTGCACGGTTAGGCACCGGAAACCCTACTTTAGAGGATTCATCTGGGCGATTCTTTTCTGTGTTCAGGTCATGGGAACTTGCGTCGAGGTGGCTGTGGGTGGACGGTCGTGAGGAAGGGGTTGGCTTCTACGGGGGAACTATTCTTAGATATTTCAATTCTATCATGAGGCATTTGGGACCGAGGCCTTTTATAATGGAACACTTTGACGTTTGATAGATTCCTTTGGGAATTGTGGCCTCTTAGCTATGTGGTTGAGATTTCCCCCTCGTCGTGGGCCCCACAGTTGGCTGCCTGCAACATCTACCTCTCTTCCACCAACGAATCTCCCTCGGACGAAGCGCTTCATCCTTTCTCACTAGCAATTTCGTTCGTCTTATCCTTCAATTGATAAAATCCCCTTTTTTTTTTTTTTTTTTTTTTTTTTTTTTCAATTAAAGCTCCCTTGAATCTTTCTTCTGCCCTTGCTCGCAAGTTCCAGAACATCACACACAATGGCGAGCTCCAACTTTGCGACTACAAACTACACGTCCGACTTGTTCGTCGAAAGCTGCGGTGCAATCCTCTTGGACCTTTCCACTCGTCAGCCGATGAAAGTGTGCTTGATCCACTACCTCACCAGGGACGAATGGCTGCTACCGAAAGGGCGGCGCAACTGCAACGAGCACCGCAGGGAGGCCGCCATACGGGAGGTCCAGGAGGAGACGGGATACAGATGCAGGCTGCGGCCCGTGACGATGCCGACTCGCGCTCCCTCGGCGAGCGACGCTGCCGGTGTAGCTGATCGGCCGCGGACGCGTCCCGATCTCGACGAGCCGTTCATGGTGTCGATCCGGGAGATTGACGGCGGGTCGGGGGTCAAGCTGATTTGGTGGTACATCGCCGAGGTTGACCAGCGAGGGCAGAGGAGCGCCGCAGAGGAAGGCTTCGAGGCCGAGTTCTTTGACTGCCAAGAGGCCCTGCGGAGGTTGACTTTCCAAGGCGATCGGGACATTCTCACCAAGGCCATCTCCCTGGTGACGAGTTCCCCCAGCCAAAACCTGCAGCATGCAGTGTGAAAGCCAAAGTGTTTGTGGTCATACCATTGATGGATTGATTGAGGGGAGAGGAATCCCAAGCATCAGAAGCCGTCATCGTATAGGGGTTAGTACATCAGTTTGTGGTCAATTGGAAGCACTGAAAACGCAAGTTCGAGTCTTGCTGACGGCAATTCAATTCTTTTTTTGCTCCTTTGTGGGATCATGGAGAAGGTGTCCCCTTTGGATTTGAGTGATGTGGTATTGTTGCCTCCTTTTTTTGTTGAGGGGATCGTCTATCTAGTTGGGCTGTTGTCCACACCGGCAAAAATAATATCGACAAGAAGAAATAGAACAAGAAGCAAAGAAGGGTTAATAAAGAAAAAAGAGGGAAAAAAAAACACATGCTGGTAGGTGTTCCCTGAGGGTGACCCGGGTACTAATCCGCCTCGGTGGACTTATCTACGGCGTTGAACATTGCCAGTCGCGTAGAACGCATGCATAAAGGATTGGACCTTTATTGATGGATATAAGGCCAACCCACGAGTCACTAATTTTGCAGCTTCAAGAGAGTTAATGTTGCACGGCGCTTGCAGGCTTCTTTACGACCTGCTTTGTGATATTGTGTCGAAATTCCAGGCTGAGGGTGTTGATAACCACGTTTACAGGCTGGGTGACCAGTTTGAAAAGTAGGCGGCACACAAGTTGGAAAGCTTGACATGGTTGAAGGCAGTGTTGTATTGCTATGTAAGTACTTTATTGAATCACTCTTTGCTCATCTTCAATGGCTCACCTCTCCTAGACACCTCTGATCAACTGCAAGATGCCAATTATCTCGCCCGTTTCTCTTAACCAACACTGTCCAGTTTAATGAGGCTAGAATGAGGCCAAACTTGAAGTAAGGCCTGGCAATACATATACACGGACTATCCTTGCACTAAATAGTGCATTGTCTTAGACATAAGATAGGGGTACTCGGTCCTTGGGTTTACGCTTTGCACCGCCAACATAGCTTATACTAAGCATATAGAAGAAATAAGAATCATAATTCCCACTAACAAGCGCAGTTCTCATACATGTTACGCAGAAATCAAAGACGTGCTATTCAACGCAAAATCACGCTTGATACTAGATCAATAAGCGAACCGACTTTTGATTATTCCTTCCACTCCAAGCACAACCCCTCAAACCACATCATGCAGGGGAATCAGCTCGGCCAGCGTCGCGTCCAGAAACTCCCTCTGCTCCGTGACAAACTCCCTGACGGCGTCCACGTCGAACCTCCGCCCCGCCTCCATCCCCTCGCGCAGCCTTCGGGCGTGGGCCCGCATGCGCTCCTCGAGCATCTCGGCGCGGTACATGCTGAAGCCGTACAGGAGCATGGACTGGTCGCTGATGGGGCGGGACCCCGTGAGGACGAGCTCGTCCTTGACGAAGGGGGACCTCGGCCGGAAGGGGGTGATCATGGTGATGCGCTCCTTGCCGATGGCCTTGAGGGCGGCGTGCTGGATGTAGCGGCCCTGGAGGATGACGGCGGTTCCCTGGGACGGTTAGCGAGGAGTTCCAGCATGGGGCGGATAATCGACTTACCATCGTTGGCCCCCGGACCTTGAGGACCTCTCCGCTGCCGGTGCGGACCGCCGTCTCGCCGCCCGTCATGTTGGAGCAGTCGGACAGCATGGTGACGCAGACGAAGGGGAAGCTGTCGTAGTGCCACGAGAAGCCTACGTCGCTGGCTTTCTCAGTGTCGTCACCGCTGTTGACGATGATGTTGACGTGGCCGATCTCGTACTCGAAGGCGTGGACGAGGTCGATCCCAGCAACCTGTGACACGGCGTTCTGGACTTCAGGGCTCTTCCAAAGAGCGTGGATGAAAGGGGCCATCCTGAGGAGTTAGCATCGACAAAAAGGAGCACCCCCAGGACCGACTCACTCCCGCGAGTAGCCTCGGACCTGGTTCTTGGTAAATGTCGAGGCAAACTGGCAGTTGTCGAGGACAGCCTCGCTAAAGATCTCCCGCCTGGCCTGCTGGACCGTTTCCGGGGTGAAGAGCGGGAAAGGGTCCGAGCCGGCGATGGGCGACACGCCCTGGCCGTCGTACCCCCACTCCCTCATGGTGTATGTCCTCTTGGGGGGCTCGAAGCAGACGTGCCTGTCGGCGTCGAAGGCCACCTTGGGAGTTGCCCTGGCGGCATCGATGAGGTCTCTGGGGAGCTTGTTGGTAGGGCGGATGGGAGTCTTGTTGGTGGGACCGACGACGAAGGGGGCCGGCTTGCGGACTGTGGGCGTGGGGGGTAAGACTGCGGTAGGCATTGTGGTGGAGAATGTTGTAGAGGGGAGTTTATTAGAGTGTTGTGCTCGTGGTCTTCTGTGGTCTTTGTCTGTTGCTGGAGTTGGGTGGAGGAAATGAGGACATGAAGGGGTTTTTTATAGCCATGAAGCACTCCAGGTTGCATCCCGAGACTCGGAGATGGCTTCAAGAACTGGCCAATAACGGCTTTGGAACATCACTCCAAGCACTTTCGAGGACACCATAATCCGGGGAGTATGCGTGTCGGATGTAGAATGGATTCTGATCGCGAAATCCGTCAAGTGACCCAACACGCTAGCGTCCAATACCGATGCAGGCTTTGACTCTTCAGCCCGTCTGGGTTTCCCAAAGGACAAAGACGCCTCGGGTTTATAGGTCAGCTTTGTTTCTGTCACGTCTGGGGTGCGAGCTTCTTATTCGCTGGTCGTGTTGGAGTTAAATGCTTCTTGGTGTGGAGGTCGGATATAGTTCCCGCAAATTCGAATCTGTATACATCTATTGGAGAGGGGATGTTGATACTCTTTAGCTTCTGGACGTTCTAGAAGAAGACGATTATTGAAATTCATGATGAATTCTGTGGACAGAGGTCCGATTTATGAATCCCTATGGTTTATTGCACGCTCTGGGGAGACCAGGGGTTGGTGAAAGAATCGCAGAGGGGTCTGTGGTCGTCTTCGGGGGGACAGACCGATGCTCATGCACTCATGTGACGCTCCATAGAAAGATGTGCTCAGATTACTGGCCCGGGGTAGTATATTAATACAAAAACACCACTCTATAAATCCAACGCCCCTGCAGGTGATTTCCCACGGACATGCTGCCATCTCCCTCACCTTCAAGTATGGACACTCAGAGATAATGCAGCCATTATCTATCAAAGATAATAGTGCTTCATATCGAGTGATAGAATTCGTATCAGCGGGACCGTTAGGCCAAAACTCGTCTCTCCAAGAATGCCCAAGGGCGCGGTGTATGTTGGGCCATGCGGGTCGTGGTGTCGAGATGATAACATCCCTTGCTGAAACGCCGGGATATCTTCTCCCTTTTCAGGCATGGTAGCCGTCGTGATAAGTCGAAATCCTCGTGGGTTCGTCGTCCAGGTGGTGGCCCCCGTGTGCTGCTTCCGGCCGATGATCCCTCCGAGTCGCCCGGCTGCCAACCCGTCGGGAGCCTCGGGAGATGAGCCTCAGGTCTCACGGGCCCTTTCCCGGGTTGCTTGGATCCCGATGATGCATCCTTGACCGGTCTTGTTTCCCCGAAGGCGCAGCCACGATGCCCGTAAAATGTCGTCGAGCCTCGTGAGGCTCTTGCGTGGTGATGTCGATTCCCACACTCTCAGTCGGATACAGAGGCTGTTTTCTTGGTGAGACTCGAGCACACAAACGCTGGAATATCGAAACTTGTTGGGATGGAAAGAAGAGCACTGTTCATTGGGGATCTTTGCTGAATATCTGTAGTCCTTCACCCATGGGGATAGTCGAGTCCGCCAGGTCAACCCGAGGAGCCGAGCCTGGGCGACGGGACCTTCTTAAAGTACTGGGTTCCTATTCCGAGGGTGGCGGGAAGGAGTCTGAGTTGATGGTTTATTTTTCGGGTTCCTATCCGACGGGTTTTGCTTCCGATCAGTAGGGAAGCCGAACGAGGAGCAGGGTTATTCGAGGTCTCCAGCCAATGAGGTTGAGAGTTGACCCTCAACTCCCGGATGCTGTCACCGAGGAGCCAATAAGAGGTGGCTTATTGAGCTTGTTGCAACCTCATGTCAACACCACATGTTCACCATCTCGTACGAAGCCGAACAGTGTTGGCAGAAAAGGGGGCATTCAATCACTGGGGAGAACATGCCTCTTGTCAGCTGACTTTCCTGTTTTCTCTGGAGTCTTTGTATTCTTGAAGGGACTGTATCATCCCTGGACCTGCCTACAGCTTTGAGGATTGGAGAAATCCACCTCGGTAGCTCCCGAAACATGTATTGGCAGTTGTCCACCCTAAATGCCCTTAGAATTCGGTTTTGGTTCATGACGACTTGGTTGACTCTACAGTCTAGAGAACTGCCAGAGGGCCTTGAAATAAGGTTATCATGCTTCCTCCGCCTTAGATGCCGTTATGGCCCGATCTCAAATCAAGCCAATGAACGGCCCCTCAAATCAATACCACGAACCAGCATCAGGCTGGAATTGCCTCATGTCACCGACAGATACGTCCATGTACCCTCGGTCAGCCCGAGTAACCAGCAGGATCTGCACTCTTTGAGTACACTCTTGTACGGGTTCAAAACCAGGAGAACTCGCTTAGTGCTCTTGGATGCTCACCTCACCGAGCCCAACCTTGGCACAGCCAGGCCAGACCATGCTGGAGTGGACGACGCCGGATAATCTGCCTCAGTTGAGACTAGCCATATCTACCAGGCTCATGGTTCATGGCATGAGGGTTCTGCCATGACGTTTACCGACCCGCTGGTGATCCCGTCCGGAGCGAATCCGGTTACATTAAATCCTCCGGGGAACTCGGAACCAGCAGCACTGCCCTCGGAGCGGGTCACACACTGATTACCCAGGCCCCTGGCTTCTTGCCTCTTGCGATATTACCCCAGACTGGGGAAGTGGATCATAAGATATCTGCGGGGGAGTTGATCGCATGCTTCTTCTGTATCCTGGTACCCATGAGGCCTTGCGGTTGATAAGAAGGAGTACTTAAACTCGACTGTAACCTATCTCGAGAGTCTCTGTTCCAGCCTTGGATCAACCCCCTATTCCTCCTTCATTCTTCACCAAGCCCCCCTTCACCATGGACTCCCACGACGAAAAGAGCATCTCCGAGCCCAAGCTCGACAGGCAGGTCACCGGCGGCGGCGGCAGCCTTCAGGACGGCGCCCTCATCACAAACGACCACCTTCAGCGCCGCCTCGGCAACCGCCAGATCCAGCTGATCGCCATCGGCGGCTCCATCGGCACGGCGGCCTTCGTCACCATCGGCAGCGGCCTCGCCAGGGGGGGCCCCGCGAGCCTGCTCATCGCCTACGTCCTGTACTCGTGCATGGTCGGGCTCGTCAACAACTGCATGGCCGAGATGGCCACCTTGATGCCCGTGTCCGGGGCCTTTATCCGCATGGCCGGCCGGTGGGTCGACGAGTCCTTTGGGTTCATGGTCGGGTGGAACTTCTTCTTCTACGAGGCACTCCTGATCCCGTTTGAGATCTCGGCCCTGAACCTCGTCTTGACTTATTGGCGAGACGACATCCCCGTCGCGGCTGTGGTGGCAGCATGCATAGTCATCTACTTGTTAGTTGCGCTCTTCATTGTTTGTCCAAATCCTTACATTCCTCAGCATCATCAACGTCGGCGCCGTCAGATGGTTCGGCGAGGCTGAGTTCTGGCTCTCGACCGGAAAAGTCCTCCTGTTCGCCCTCCTCTTCACCTTCACCTTCGTCACCATGGTCGGCGGCAACCCGCAGCGCGACGCGTACGGCTTCCGTCACTGGCAGAACCCGGGCCCCTTCGCAGAGCACATCACCACGGGGGACTTCGGCCGCTTCGAGGGCTTCCTGGGGTCCCTCTGGATCGCCGCCTTCACCGTCGTGGGGCCCGAGTACGTGTCCATGATCGCCGGCGAGGCCAAGCTGCCCCGGCGGTACCTCAAGAACGCCTTCAAGACCACCTACGTCCGCTTCGGCATCTTCTTCATCGGCACGGCCCTCTGCGTCGGCATCGTCCTCCCTTACAACGACCCCACGCTCGTGGGCATCGTGACGGGGACGACCGAGGGTGCTGGCACGGGAGCGGCATCCCCCTACGTCATCGCCATGAGCAACATGGGCGTCGGGGTGCTGCCTCACGTCACCAACGCGCTCCTCGTCACGAGCATCTTCTCGGCGGGCAACGCCTTCTGCTACTACGGCTCGCGGAGCCTCTACGGCTTGGCCCTCGAGGGCCAGGCCCCCCGGTTCTTGCTCAGGTGCACGTCGTTCGGCCTGCCCATCTACTGCCTGCTGGTCGTCATGCTGTTCCCCTGCCTGGGCTTCCTGGCCGTGTCCAACGACTCGGCCCTCGTCCTCACGTGGCTCACAAACATCATCACCGCCGCCCAGATCATCGACCACATCGTCATCTGCGTCACCTACATCTTCTTCTACAACGCCTGCAGGGCCCAGGGCGTCGACCGCAGGACCCTGCCGTACTTTGGCTACTTTCAGCCATACGGCGCCTACGTCGCCACCGTGTTCCTGACCATGGTCGTCTGTGCGTACGGCTACACCGTCTTCCTGCCGGGAAACTTCACCGTCAACGACTTCTTCACCTACTACACCATGGTGCTGGTCGCGCCGGTCCTGTTCTTCGGGTGGAAGCTGGTCAAGAGGACAAGGTTTGTCAAGGCCTCCGAGGCGGACCTTGTGTGGGAGAAGCCCGTCATCGACGCCTACGAGGCGGCTTTTGAGGAAGTGCCTGTTGGGTTCTGGACCGAGATCCTGCAGATGTTTGGGCTCAAGAGGTTCAAACGGAGCAATCTGGTCTAGAGGATCTTGTACAGTGTATAATCGTCAATGTACGCACCTTCGTAGCTAGACGGCACATCTCATAAGGAATAGACCAAGATCATATACGAACTGATTCATCAAGTTTCTTCAGGTATGGAAGTAAGAGTTTAGTCAAAGGTTTTGGCACGCCTCTGGAAACCCAAGGATTAAATAAACAAGGGCAGCTGAACTTTGATGCGCTCGTTTCATCGTCTATATTCTTAACTTTTTAAATCTCATCGCTGCGCTACCTCCCATCACCACCCTCCGTCTCCTTCTTGTCGTCCTCCTCTCCATAATTCTCCAGCTTCATGTCCTTGAGGCCAAGCTCCTCCTCCTCCTCGTCTGTCCGGGTATACTGCTCGCGGTGGATGCTGGGGTCAGGCTTCGGCGGGTCAACAAGTGGCTGGACGTAGCTGCTCGCGAAGGGATCGGTGAGGATGATGGTGAAGGGCTTGTCGCCTCGGATGGCGGCGTCAAGCCCGTCAAAGAACTGGCCCCACTGGGTCTTCTCGTCGGCCGCGAGGGAGTCGCCACCCTGGCCAGCGCCGTCGGCCTCGAAGATCTGGGAATGGAGGTCGTTGCGGACCTGGGTGAGGAGACCCTCCACGGTGGTGAAGCGGCCACCGAGAGTGCCCGGGTTGACCTGGAGCTTCAGCTCGGGACACTCGAGAGCACAGGTCTCGCTCTTGAGGATGTCGCGCCCAAGGTCGGCGCTGTCCTTGACGTCGAGGATGATCTTCTCGCCCTTCTCAGGGATCTCACCACCGGTCTTGACATCGTTGGAGCGGTAGCCGCAGTCGTCGCAGACGGTGGACATGAGGACGACCTGCTTGAAGTGGGGGATATCGACCATCTTCATGTGAGTGGTGCACGGGTGCATGCAGCCGGGGCATGTGGCAGGGAAGCTGTAGACCTCGTTGGGGATGATCTCGCCATCGGCCGTCAAGCCGGGGGTTTGCGCCTCGAGGCCGGCGCTGGGGTCAGAGTCGGAGAGGCCAAGTGAGGCGTTTTGCTCCGCGGTTCGAGCGTACTCGTGCTTCTCCCACTTGCCCACGCCGTCCTTCAGGTCTGGGGCGATGAACGAGTTTCCAGCAGGGTCGTCAACCCAGACGCGGAAGGGGAACGAGTCGCCCAGCAGCATAGCACGGCCCTTGGCAACCACCTCGGCGATCTTGACATACACCTCGGGGGCCTGCTCCTTGCGCGCCTCCTGGCCCAGCTCCAGGTCGTCAATGACCGTCGTCAAGAGACCCTCGACATTTGTCAGCTGGCCGCGGCCAGCCGGGATCTCGAGATCCAGCTCGATGAACTTGACGGTGGCGGTATCAGACTTGACAACCTGTCGCGCAAAGTCGGCGAGCGCAGTCAGGCGCAGTTCGTAGTGGGTTCCCTTGGGCTGGACGGTTCCGGCCGCCTGGATCTCGTTGTTCTGGAGGTTGCAGTGCTCGCAGAAAAAGGACATGATGACGATTTCGCGGAAGTAGGGGATCGCGGTCAGAAGCAGCCGAGTGATGCCCTATGCCACATGTTAGTCTACCTAGCGCAGGGCTTCGGAAAGCATTTTCGACTCACATTCTTGCCGCAGTTCATGCACAGCGACTCGATCTCCTCGACGGCTCGCTGGTCATCGTCGTCGACATTTTCGACGCCATCGGCAGCGGGCGCAAGGTTATTGACCTTGCTGCCAATGGTCTCGAAAAACTCCTGAGGAGTCTGCTTGTTCACGTCGTCGGTCGCCATTTTTTTTCTGTGCAAAATCCTGACTGTAGGGAAAAGCGCCGTTGAGTCGTGAGCCGATGGAGGGGTCTTGAAATTTTTGGAGAGGCAACTGAGCCACAGCGGGCGGTTATGTCATGCAGCTCCATCCTTGATTGCAGAGTTTTGGTGGGAGCATGCACTAGAACGTTCGGGACGCGCTGCGTAGCGGCCTGACTCACTGAGGCGGTCCGGGATCCATCCTTGCGTTGCCCGCTGAGAGCAAGGGTAAGAAAATAGCTGGGAGTGCCTCTTTGGAGTACCAGTTGTCGTTAAAGCCGTAGAGGGTTGCGTTTGTCTCATTTCATGAAATGAGCGAGGCTGAGTGGGTTGGTCGCCTGCTGTTTCTGTCCTGACAGCAGAGCCTGTAAGCCGGCCTTGCGGTTCTTGGCCCGCTTCTTGCTGCTAGCATTGGCCGTCGGTTTGGCCGCCTCCGGAGGCGTGGACTTCTTTACCTTGGATGGGATGGCGGCTTTGCGTCGTACAGCGGGACCTGGAGGCGGAAGGGGTATCTTCGTGTCGCGCTGGCAGTTGTCGCAGTGAAAAACCTTGCAGGGGCCGGCTGGCTCTTGAGCGGGCTTCGCGGTGGTCGACTTTGCGCCATTGGCCTTTCTCCGAATATCCTTCCGAGCGTCGATCTTCAGGGTAGATTCCTGGCCTGGGATCATGATGAGGCCGCATCCTCCGCACACATGCTGGCGCTGGACGTCGGATGGCAGGATTCCATGCTCGCGAAGGAGGTGGCCTCTCTGGCTCATGAGATGCGCAGAGGTTTCTGGGGCTGTCATGCGGAGAAGATGTGCTGCATCGGTGAGAAAGTCGGCCGTCCCAGGAAGTTCTGGGAGAGCCATGATTCCTGGGGTGAAAATGCCCTCGTGTCTTGCACGATGTCGTTCTTTGATGTCGGTATCAACCTTTACGGGCAAGGAGCCAAGTGAGTTTACAGAAAGCGGGTCCATTACAAGAAGCGACATGATTGGCCAATACGTCTCGAGCCAGCCATGAGTTTCCCACCAAGGGATTCTGGGAGTAGAGGAGACTTGACTTGCATCCAACATCGAATTTATTCAATTCGCGGAGGGGATCTATATGATCTTAATAACTGTGCTCATATCATCAGTCTTATTTTTGTTCATCTGACTTGCCTAAAGCCCCTACGTTGGCGTTTTACTAGACCACCCATCTACTCCGCATATGACAACACCGTTACCTCACAGACTCCTACCCACAACGCCAACTCCATCTAACAACAGTCGCTTTCACGCGCGACGGACTTCCCACTTGATCTCGTTGATGCTCACCTCCTCGTTAGACTTCTCGTCATAGTCAAACCATTCACCCTCCACCAGGTCAATGGCCGTGAACTTGGTCCCAGAGTCAACACCCTCCGCCAGCCACTCGCCCTACAGATCCATTAGCTCACATGCCAAAAGAGGTCATCATCTTGCCTACCTCAGCCTTGAACTCGGTGAACTCGAGGCCTCTGCAATCGAACTCGATAATTTTCTGGGGCTTCGCCGGCTCGGTCTGTTCATAGGGCGCCGGGGCAGCCTTGATGGACGCAGACGACTCGCGCTGGGAACACCACGTAAGTTTTGGTGAACATTCAGCGATTCTACAAGAAAATATCACCTTGCAATTCTTGCACTTCCAGACGAAATTGGCCTCGCCTCGGCTCCCACTCATCTCATTGGTTTCCTAAGGGAGTGAGTGAGCCACTGCCAAGCGAGTCTGAAGCCTCGACAAACTTACAAACCGGTTCACGCCGACATAGTTTGCGTGCGTCTCGCGGCATGAAGTACACTGGACCTTGAACATGTACCAGAAAGGGTTGTCTTGGGTATCGTCGGGGCGCAAGTTGGTGACCCTGTCAAGTTGCCCCTCACGTCAGTGAAGCTCGTAGTAGTCAGGCGTCAAGAGATTTGTCCGCCGTACCCTGTAAGCTCGGCAGTGAGGTAGAGAGCGAACATGTCGAGAGATAGAGGATTGGCAAGAAAGATAATTACTGAAGGACTGATCGAATCGAGTTGGGATTCGTGCAGATGATAGGAGCTCCAAGAGCAAAATACAGTTACCTCAAACCTCGAGATGCGGCGCGAGTGACGCAGGTGGGGTGGTGGGCCTATGGTGGAAAGAATACATAGAAAGCGGCCACCTTCAGGACTATCATTTATATACTCTAATTTTTATTAAGAATATCTAATAAATTATAATATAATTATAAGATATTTTAAAAACTTAGTTTTTATTTTTATAATAAATTTAGACGGTCCTTTAGGAGTACCTTATAGAAAGGACCCGTTTGTCATTCTGGTGTTTTCTTTCCACCACGAGGTAGGGTGTGAAGATAGCGGCCAGGACGGCCTCGGGTGAGAAACCATCACGTGATGGGAATAATCGAACCACCCGTAACTGGCCAATTTCTTGCTTCCGGATCCGCGAAACACCTCAATTGAAGGATCGTGGTCAGCGCCGACGCCCCCAATCGCCCTCAAGCGATGTCTTGAGCACTAGAAAATCCATCCATCATGCAGTCCCTATGGTCGAGAGCCGGCCAGGCTCACCGCTGCGGATGCCGCGTCTGCGAAACCGCCGTCAGTGCCTTCGGCCGGCGAGTAACGACCGCCTCGGCTCGACCACGCAAGGTCACCTTCGCCGAGATCTTTACCGCATGCTACAGCTCCGTGTTTGCGACCGCCGCCGTTGTGGATGCCGTGCGGAAAGAGGACCGGAAGCAGGAATTGGAACGCCAATTGGAGGAAACCCGACGCGAACTGGCCGAGCTTCAGATGCTCCGAACCCTCGAGACGAACCGAATCACGCCAACACTCGATGCCGACCAGGGCGAGCTATCTCTCAGCCAGATGGACCATCTGTGGCAGAGCCTCAAGGACATCTACACGAACCGACCGTACATGAAGGAAATCTCCAAGCCTGTCACCCTGCGGGTGTCTGAGTTCCTAGCCCGACTGCATGCCGATCATTACCAGTGCCCTGACGAGGCGACAATGCTTGCTCTCCGTCAGACGGACTACGAGCGTCTCGAGCGTGCCATTATGGACGAGGAGATTGACCGACGCCTCCCTCACCGAGAGCCCTTGACCCGCCAACATCTTCACAACGACTCACGGACCATTATCCACCTCGTCACACAGCTCCTCGACCGTGCGGACGCTCACGACAAGTCCACTACCCCGAGTCCTAGCTACGACGAGGCTCGCCAATTAGTCTCGGCACGGTCACCCCCCTTCACCTTCACCACGATTGACCCTGCGAGAGCGACGAAGAATAGAATCACCTTGAACCGGCGCCTCCGTGAGGTGGTTGACTCACCCGAGCTTGGTCTGAAGGAAAAGGTCGGCAGAGTGTGCTATAATCTGCTTGTGTCTGCCTACCCAGCCGACATGCATACGTACAACACTCTGATCGTTGCTTTTGACAAGCATGGGCACAAGTACCTGTCGGAGCCGCTGGTCAACTCATTCTTCTACTACCGACGCCTCCGACCAACGCCGTCCACTTTCGTCGCCATCTTGAACCACTATAAGGCTTCAAACAACCACGGAAAATTCCTTCGTGCCCTTGCCTGTATCACCGGTCTCGACGCAGAGACAGGAGCCAAGCTAGGCCGCAGGCATGTTGACGATGTGATTCACATGGTGCAGGCGGGTCGTCGCCAGACCAGAGACAAGGGCTCTACTCGCACGGGTGATTGGATATGGGAGCATGCGCCCCTCAACAAGCCCCTCGTTGAAGCTGTGATCAACGGCCTGCTCCATTTCAAGCTTTTCGACCAGGCTGCGGCCTTCTTCGTGTCGTGCATGAAGGCCAAGGTTGTCCTCAGCACAAACACAATCAAGCAGCTCTTTGACGAGTGCATCTTGGCTCTGGACTGGAAAGCGGCCGTGCGCCTTATCCAGGGATTCACAGACTGCCCAAACACGTGGCCGACGATGCTGATGAACCGGAACCAGGCGACATCTTATCTCATCAGCCGGCTTCATGTCCTTCTCGACCTCTGCGGTTTGCGAAGTTCGGGCGGGCTGGTGTCCAAGTCTACTCTGGATAACCTAGCTATCTCTACCGACAGATTCAGCCGGTTTCAGAAGGCTTTGGCCAGAGCTGACGCCACCTCACAACTCTGGTTGGAGAGCTCGACGAGCAAGAGCCTGCATTCGACCTGCGATCTTATTAGCTCCTCAAAGAGCAGGCTTTTGCAGATCGAGGGCCTCTGGAAGGAACAGGCTCTCGTAGGGAGGACCACCCGCTCCATCGAGAGCAAGCTACTCGGTGCAGACTTTTCTCGTCAGTTCCGTGCCTCGATGGCGTTGCACGTTGGGAACACGGCGACGGAGCAAGCGTTGGAGCTGAATGGGGAGCTGATTGATGTACTGTCGCAACTGCCCGTCTCGAAGCTTGTGCGTGAGACACTGGCAGAGTGTCAACGGTTTCACAGCGCTGTGGAGCTATCTTCGCCGAGCGACGCCGTTGAGACGCATGTCGGATCGCCAGTTCAACCACGGGAGGAAAAGGAAGTGGAAGAAGAGGCCCAGGTCTCGTTTGCGGATGAGAAGCCAGCAGCAACCGTGCTTCCAGAACCCAGAATGTTGGCGGCTGAGCGGATAGGCAGAGCACCCAGGCGGTTAAAGGCGCGGCCGAGGAGGCTGATCACATGGCCAGTGCCAGATGAGCGACCGGCATATCTGGAGCAGGGGCAGTGGGCGGGATTGGGTTGAATGGAGAAAAAAGAATGGAGATGAAGAGGGTTCTCTGCACTGATTCGATATGGCGGCGAGCCGCATGCAAACTTAAGGTACACACATGATGTGCCCACTATGCACTACCAGCATCCACACATAGATGAGTTTTTCTGTATAGGAGCGAGTTTAAGACATTGAGATGGATGGGTTGCCTCGGCATTTGCGGTTACCCATGGAACATGACTGAACCCTTGAATTGATTCGTGTTTCTTGATCGAATCTCCCCCGCAGCCGATAGCGCCGTGCTCGCCGCCGCCGCCGTTTGACCCTTGCCATGAGAAAGCAAAACCCAAGGAGTCGGTCTATCTACCGAGTCACAAACAGCGGAATCGCCACGACACCCAGCCGTGGGAATCCTCCCGTCTCAATATGGCGGTCTGCATCTCACATCTCGCATCTCTGCATCTCACCCCGGGGCTGGTTTCTATAGTAAGATGATCAGCCAGCTGGCACTGTATCGCCATCTCCCCAGCGCAGGTTCTGACAGGTTCTTACATTCGCGATATGGAGCCTCCTAGGGGTCACGATGCGCCCTGTATCCGGAGTTGAGTGGGTGCGTCCCGACTCGCGCCGTCCAGTCACGAGGCACGCCGGGTCCACGGGGCCAATCGAAAGGCGGGCTTGGGCGGGCTCGGCGGATACATCTGTTGGGCCCACGCCCTCCCCGCAGCTTCCAGACCCCAAAGCACTGGTACCATTTGTTCCAGCTTCCAGCGCTTTTCAGTGGGCAAGTCGCGACTCGTGAAGGTAGCTTCCCAGCGTCAGTTCAGTGCACCCGGTACATCGCTTCTCCTTCCCCCACATGGAGTTCATCCCAAGGGCCCCATGCCTGTGGACAAAGGCTCCAGTTCCCATTTCCAAACAATCCAATCCAACCCACGAATGTTTTTTTCCAAGGCTTTGTTGGCTTTTCCCTTCTTCCTCCTCCTCTCTCTCCTACATCACCTTCTCTCCTCTCGAGCTCTGTCGTGAGACTGCGCGGGCGAGGGACTCTCTTACGCAGATGGCTTCCATGTCACAGTCTTACTCGTCTCTTGTCGAAGCTACTGGTTACTCTTGAGCGCGCTGCTGAGCTTTGGCTTGACGTCACTGGATTTCGCCGGACGGCGGCCGTTTGGGGGCAATTGCTGGCCGTCTTCATCAATTGACGGGCTATTTTGGATCGCGAATTGCAGCTGGAGCTTCCCCTTGTTACAGCTCTCACTGGGGGCGAATCGCACTTGGCCTCAAGCTCGCTCTTATCATATCACCACCATCACCAACAGGCTCTGATTCACCACACCCCTGGTTGGCAGTCCCTCTCCCAATCCTCACTCTCACGCTCTTCTGCAGGCCTGAGCCCCATCAGAGATACATCTACAACAGCCGCCAGCATGAAGTTTGGAAGAAAGTAAGTTCTTGACGCGCTTCCTCTTGGGACCGGGCCGGTTGACTGAAATGCGCCTCCCCAGCCTACCGCGAAACCAGGTCCCCGAGTGGGCGGCCTCGTACATCAACTACAAGGGCCTCAAGAAGCTCGTCAAGGCGGCAGCAGAGAAAGCTAGGAATGGAGAAAAGGTGGACCCTGCAGGTGGGCGGCTTTGTCGACTCTCTCATGTCGCGCCCTGAGCCTCTCCCCTAACTCCCCATGCAGAATTCTTTTTCGCCCTGGACCGAAACCTCGAGGATGTCGACTCCTTTTACAACAAGAAACTCGCAGATGCCTGTCGCCGGCTGAATCTCCTCTACAACCGCTATGGCCGCACCCCCGATGTCGTCGCCACCCTCGATCAGGATGAAGTTGAGGAGGTTATGGGCGCCCTGCTCGAGCTGAGGAGCCAATTGCGCAACTTGCAGTGGTTCGGCGAGATCAATCGCAGGGGCTTCGTCAAAATCACAAAGAAGCTGGACAAAAAGGTGCCAGACCTGGTCACCCAGCACCCTTACATCTCGACCAAGGTTGACCCCAAGCCCTTTGCCAAGGAGGCAAATACAGCGAGGCTCCTGACCGAGATCAACAAGTGGATGTCAGTGTTGGCTGAGGCTCAAACTTTTGACGATGCCATGTCCGATCATTCAACGCGTTCCCTTGGCCGAGCGTCGACCAAGGGAATGCTGAAGTTGCCCCAAGCGCAGCTCGACGCGCTTGATCAGGCTGTACGGAGCGACGATGTTCCATCGCTGGAAGCGGGCCTTAACGAGAGCAACATTGTCTCTGAAGAAAACACTCAACCTCTCTTGCTGAACCTGCTTCAGCGGTCCATATCCACCCGTGCGAAAGCATGCATCGCCTTTCTGCTCACCAACATCAAGACTCTCGATGAGCCAGATGATATCAACGGTCGCAACTGCATCCATCGCTTGGTCATCCATATTGGACGCACCAAGTCGACCCCGGCAGACCAAGACTCTAAGCCCTATCCTGTGCCTGCCGGCGCCCAGTATAGCAGCAAACACCTACAACCTGTCGTGTCAACTTCAGCACCTACCAAGGCGCTGAATACGAATGAGACCAAGCTCCTAGGTAAAGATGATGAAGTCGTACAGCTCTTCATGTACTTGCTTGATCAACTTAGCCCAGAGCAGAGAGTTGCGCTTAAGAGCCGCGACTCCTTAGGGCGCATGCCGCTTCATTACGCTGCCCAGTTTGGGTTTGTCGTTGTCTGCCAGATCATCATGTCCAAGATGCAAGAGTGGAATCAGTTCAATGTCAAGGACGGCATCGATACACCCGAGTGGCAGGACCACGATGGCTGTGCTCCGCTTCACCTTAGCGTCGTTGGAGGCCATCCGTTGACGACTCGAGCTCTCTTGCAAGGTGAGAACTGGCAGGGAAGCAGCGAGTCCAAGGCGGAGATTCGGAAGAGCATCTCAAAATCAGGCGCTGTCCTGGCTCTTGCTACAAAGTCCAACTACAGCACCATCGTGCAGCTGTTGGTGGATGCTGGCGTCGATCTCAACTGGAGAGACAAGACTAACGAGACTGCTCTGCATGTTGCTGCTCGCTTCGGACATGATGAGTGCGCACGAGTTATACTGAAGGGAACCGAGTCCCAGAAGGCCGACCTTGAAGCGACGGAGAATACTTATGCGTGGACTCCTCTTCATGTTGCCGCTGTGGACGGCAAGTTCAACGTTGCCGAACTCTTGGTCGAAGCTGGAGCGGATATCACCCGTCTGGACTCGTCCGGCTGGACAGCCAGAGAGCATGCTGCGTTGAGAGGCCACATAGAGATCGCGCGGCTCCTTGAAACAGATGCAAGCGAGGAGGAGCCGCCATCCAGGCCCGTCGAAACGTTACAGCCAACTCTCTCAGAGATGTCGTCGATCGAAGAGCGTCGCTCGAATGGAGCTACAAGCACGCCACGCCCTTCTGAAGCGGTCAAGAGTTTCGGTCATCGATACCTGACCGATGAGAGCCTTGTTCTCGTGAGTCTTGGGTCTATGGACATGCGGAAGGCAGTTGAGCCGGTTCACCTGGATCGCATACCGCTTGCCGAGGCTCACACCACTCAACTGGACACGGCACTCTCGATTGTTGTGGCAGCTACAGGGGCTCAGGGTGAACCTACAATCATCGACCTCCCAGTACACGACAACATTGCCACGGAGCCGGTTGTCTTCACCACCAAGGACGCCAGCAAGGTGAAGCTCCTCTTCGACATTGTCCCGACTTACTCCGGCAATGAGAAGAACAAGGTTGGCCGTGCTGTCGCACTTCTCTCTTCAGTGAAGCCGACGCTGGGGTCTCGACGAATGAACCTTCAGGGAGATGTATGTGTTCCAATCATGTCCAGCACTCTGGATGTCATCGGTACTGTCAACTTCAACTTCTTGGTCATTACCCCGTTCTATCATCCGAACATGGAGGTCACTTCCAGACAGACATACTGGAAGAAACTTTCATCCACCATGCTCATCGGGCACCGAGGACTCGGCAAGAACCTCACATCCAACCGGTCTCTCCAGCTGGGCGAGAATACCCTGCCGTCCTTCATTGCTGCAGCCAACCTCGGAGCACAATACGTCGAGTTTGACGTCCAGCTGACCAAGGACCACGTCCCCGTCATCTACCACGACTTTCTCGTCAGTGAGACGGGTATAGACGCCCCTGTTCATACTTTGACCCTGGAGCAGTTCCTGCATATCAACCCTGACACTCGTCGGGGTCCCGACCACAAAGCTCCGACTAAGCCTGCAACTCAGGGCGAGTCCGGCAACTTCCGGGCACGCAGCAATAGTCTTGCGCCGAAGCGCTCGCAGTCCATGGGCTTTGCTGGCAGCGGACGCGATGACATGGACGAGCGCATGAAGCATACAAGAGACTTCAAGTCCAAGGGCTTCAAGGCCAACTCGAGGGGCAACTTTATCCAGGCTCCCTTTGCCACCCTGGAGGACCTCTTCTGCAAGCTGCCCGAGAACATCGGCTTCAACATTGAGATGAAGTACCCCATGCTGCACGAGAGCGAGGAGCACGAGATGGACACCTACGCAGTGGAGCTCAACTCGTTCTGTGACACAGTTCTCTCCAAAGTGTACGACCTCGCTGGCGAGCGTCACATCATCTTCAGCTCCTTCAACCCAGATATCTGTCTCTGCCTGAGTTTCAAGCAGCCGTCCATACCCATCCTCTTCCTCACCGATGCGGGCTGCTGCGAGGTCTGCGACGTGCGCGCCTCCTCGCTGCAAGAGGCCATCCGCTTTGCGAGCCGTTGGAACTTGCTCGGCATTGTCTCTGCCGCAGAGCCTCTGATCAACAGCCCTCGTCTGGTCAAGGTTGTCAAGGAGAGCGGACTGGTGTGTGTCAGCTACGGTGTGCTGAACAACGACCCCATCATGGTGCAGGTAAGCTCGTTCATCTTGTCTTGCGAGGGACTTACAATGGCTAACCATCATCCCAGCGCCAAGTAAAGCAAGGCATCGATGCTGTCATTGTTGACAGTGTCCTCGCCATCAGGAAGGGCCTGACGAGTGCCGACTCGCCGGCTGAACCAGCCAACGGTGTCCCAGATACCAACGGCTCACTCAAGCCTGACCATGTACTCAAGGAGAAGTTGGAGGAGCTGACGGTCAATGGTGCGGGTCCTTGAGTGAAAAACAGGATCAAGGAAGAACTGTGAACTGTGCTGGCGATAGAATTGTTTCTTTTTCGAGGGCGGGGAGGATCATCATGGGACTGAAAGACTGAGCTTTCAACACTCGTCTCCGAAGACGATGTTGTTCAACCATCACGGGAGCAGGGATGCACCTGGATTTACCATACAGCAGATTTCCATATGCATCTCTTATCGTTTTAGCAGGTGAAATGGGAACAAGACACAAGAGAAACAGAAACTTGTTCTGCATACTCCAAAAGTTCTTCGATACAACCAAAACAAAATGGCGGATACAATACCTCGATCAAGTCAATCACACCCTGGGCTTTTCTCTCGTGCTGCCGAGACAAGCTAACCTAGAGTTGGATTTGGTGATGCGATGCTAATACAACTACCACCACTTGGGCCTGACTCGGATCGTCCCTGGTCTGGGCAGGGATTTCAATACGGGCGGCGTCTTCTCGTACGATTCTTCAATGCCATAACGTCATGTCTCAAGTGTCTATTTCCCATCCCCAGGGTCCTTTTGAGGGTAATACCCAAAGGAAATCCAGCGTGTCCCTCCAAAAAGACCGCCCTAGACCAGGGGGGAGAGAGGGGAAGACGCACTTTGTTTACTTGCCGTTCGAGATCATCACGTCCCGCTACTACACTACGTAGTACTACGCAATCGCTGACGGGCCAGGGATAAGGGAAAAGAAAGGGTATGGACCCTCAATTGCCGCAAGCGAGCTTTTCTCGAGAGCTCGCCTGTCTCAGAGTGTCTGATACAACGCTGGCAGAGAGCAAGCGCAACAGTCTTTTGTTCACGGGCCGCGCCCGCGACGACACCATCAAAAGAGAACGGCGGCATCCCTCTTTTTGGAATGGGTTTGTTTCATTCTCTTGCCAATTGCGGTTCCGTGCAGACCAGAGTGGCGGAATTCCCGATTCTCAAAATGTTTCACAATAAGTCTGGAGAATGAACACACAAAAGCAAATGTCTCACGACTTCGTAACCGACGCCCGAAAGGCTAAACTGCTGCTACCCTATCCTACGTCAACTCGCTTGTCAACGGCGGCGGCGGCGGCGGCGGCGCGGAAGAGCCACAATGTCAGATACTACGGGGGGTTGATAAGTGAATGTGACAGGCTTTGTCCGGCTCGCCTCACTGAGAAATGATAGCCTTGCCCCTGCAGTTACGTTGCGTTGCGTCGCCGTTTTTCTGCGTCAAGCCCTTTCCCCCCCCATGTCTGCAAGTATGTAGGTACAGCGAGGCAAGGCACATCCAGAGTGAATGTGGTCAAAACCATGCTTGCCCAAGTCGAAGGAACATTGGGGTTCGGAGTAACGGCAAATGGATAAGGTTGGCTGGGCTAGCGTAGTAGAAAGGATGGCTCGCTTGAGTTTGAGGATGGTTACCAAGTGCCGGCCGGTATTCCAAAAGCAAAAGTAGTTGGCACACAAAGGCCATAATTGAGAGTTGCTATCTGGGTGACAGGTCAAAGTGGCAGTTTTAGCAGCTTGCAGCTATCGGAAGCGGCCCACGGGCGGGTCCTCAACGGGGGCGGCAACGCTGAGTCCGCGGTCCAGGGCCCCGAGGCTAGAAGGGACGAGGAGACATCACAATCGACCACTTCCGGTGGTGACAAGGGGGCTCCAGTTGCAGCGGAAGCAACCCAAGAATCGGCTCTAGCAAGCACACTCCCGAGATTTCCCCCGCAAAAAAGAAAAGCAAAGAAAACATGATGGGAAGCATGACAGGTGGCGGGGCCGCCAGAGCTGCGACGAACGGGCAACAAAGCAAGGCCATTTCCCCCCTCGTCAACAAGAACATGCCATCATGTCTTCACAAGGGCCCTTGGGGGCGCCGGGCGGACGTGGTCTTGCGGTTCCGCAGCACGCAAGGAACAAGCCCAGAAAGAGGCAAGCAGCAGGACGGTCAACCGTTTTGCTTCCAAAACCCAAAACCGCCAGGGGGGGAGGGGGAAATGGCCAGGCGGGCGATTTAGACGGAGCGTCATGATAGGCGCTGACACGACGCCGAGTGCGACGCCTAACCGGGGATTGTCTAGTTCTCTGCCGTGTAACAGAAAGAATGGCCTTCTCTGACAAAGGAGATCCGCGGCCGGGATATCATGCACGTTGGAAGGATTGCAGCAACCCTCAGGGCTCGCGGGCGTGTTGTGGAGGGCGGGAGAGGGTGCCTCGTCCCCGGCCTTTGTTATCCGCTGAGCGAAAGCAACTTTTGTTTTTTCTGTGAACGTCGCTCACTTGACCCTGCAATGCGTGACGTCCCGGAACAAGGGGGGGGGGGGGGGGGGGGGGGGGGGGGGGGGGGGGGGGGGGGGGGGGGGGGGGGGGGGGGGGGGGGGGGGGGGGGGGGGGGGGGGGGGGGGGGGGGGGGGGGGGGGGGGGGGGGGGGGGGGGGGGGGGGGGGGGGGGGGGGTCGCCAACGTTGCTTCGAGATCCGGGGGAGGACAGCTGAGCTTCTGTCAGTTATCATATTTTCAAAGGAACGAAGGGGAGAAGGGGCCAGAAGGGGCAACGAAACCAAAGAGCTACTGTATGTGACAGCTTCCCTAGGCTTAATTACTGCCTACTGCCAGAAAGCGCCAAACACAGCGGACCGGCACGCTGGCTGGTTGCTTCAGCCTGGGGCATTGGTGAGCACAGCGGCGCGCTTTGATGCGTAAGTACAGAAAAGTCGTGCGGCACGGTCTGCAAAGCGAGGGCTGGTTGATACAAAACCCTGGTCCCCGGTGTGGATATTTATTCAACAGGCAGAGGTGGCTGGGGGGCAAAACCCAACCCATCGCACGCGATTTCGTGAGGCGCAACATGGTCGAGTTAGCTTCGACTCTGGAGCATAACTCCCAGATAGATAAGTGATATACTTGGATTTTCGAGACAGCGGTCATTGGGGGCAATGCTCCTCTGCAATCTCCATCGCAAGCAAACTTTTCTGGGCTGAGATGTCCAGATGCAAGGGATCCCATGGCCATGGTAGAGGGATCATCTGAGAGCCTTGCTTTTTCTCGTGTTCCCCCAGCTTTTCTTTTTTTTCCAGCTTCCGTTTTATTCTCTCAAATTTCTTATTTCCTCCGTGGCGGGAAATAGCTGCTTTCTTTTTTCACAGTTCGTTTCTTGTCCAGTGTCTTTAGGCTTGCACGGGGCTTGAGGGTGTCCCGAGGGATTAAAAGGACGTTGATGGCGTGACCCGAGCCCACGAGGACGACGCAGCAAAGCAACCAGTCCAGCAGAGAGGGCTGGGGAAAAACCAGAAAACCAGATCGAGGCCTCTGATTCCACGGACAGGCTGACAGGCCTTCAGGGAACTGACAGATTGAAGGATGTTGTTGGGTCGCGAAATAGGTGATATCAGCTGTTGTAACCCTCACCATCAATCAACCGCCAACACTATCGTCCTCGACCGAGCAAGCCGTTGGTGCTATCAGCTTCAACCGCTAGCCAATCTGCTTAGGCTCGACTGTCTCCCGCTGAGATGAGAGATGGTTTCCCAACCAGTCAATCACTAGCGATTATTCACGAGAGGAGCCCACCGAAACGACAACCAGAAAGCCCATAGGGAACTAAGGCTTGAGACCATCCCCACCGTCTCGGCGCCATCGCGCCATTTGGGCCATCAACAAGACGATGCCCACCACCAATTGACTCCCCTGCCCTTCTTCGGGTCTGTTGGGGGCTTCGCCAGGTGCTGTTCCTTTCAAGATAGCCGCGACATGCTGAATGTGTAGATCGTGGTGATGGAGCTCTGAGGAGATACTGGCCCGTTATCGTCTGAGAGCAAGGCCTGGCATGTCATCTTGGCCTTTGCACTGCGGGGCGAACCCATGACTCGTTGGTCGCACCCTGGCCAGACCGGACAAGGCTTGCAGGGGTTGAGGGCGTGAGGGACCAAAGGGCCCGCATGTAACGCTCTCCACGCCTGCCAGGGGCTTTTCAACTTGCTTGAGATTGGACTCGGCCGATTGCTCACCGGGATCCAAGGACCAGCGGCCGGTTGCCACATTAGCCAAGCCCTCTAAGGCAGAGGCCAGGGGATGCCCTGGGCTGGGTGCGGGATGCCGCGCTAACAGCCAGCGCGTCGTATTCAGGGAAATTTCCCTCGGCGGAAGGGTCTCCAGCTATTGCACAGGAACTTGCACTCCTGCTGCTGGCGGTTTCGGAGGGGAATGACTCGGAGATGTGCAGACATCCTGGCTCGAAACACCCGAGACCTCATTTCCATTTCTTTCCCGGGCCCTCCGCTAATTCGAAACGAGGCCTCTTTGGCTTGCGGTCAGTCAGCTGTACACAGCAAATGTTGAAGTCTTGTCACGACGCTGGACCGACCTTCATCCATTCTCATCGATGATACCACCCTTAGCATCCACAGAGCTGCCAGGCTGCTGCCAGGGCCACGCATAATAATGATTTCCCGCTCTGGCCGCGGCGTCTGCGCCGGTCCCGGCGCCAACGCTGCCCAGCTGCTGGCGACACCGTCGACAGCTTCCTCTGTCTTTCGCTCGTTGTTCAAGAGCATCAATCTTCGCTTCACAGTTCCACTCGTACCCGCCCTTCGATGCCTCTCTGGGAGGGTCAATCTGTTGGTGGCATGAAATAGTCGGTGACAGCTGTCTCCTGCGGTCCGCTGAGGAGCGGACCGCACCTTTGGTTGACCCCGTCCCGTGTCTTCTGCCGCCCCGGCGCTGGCCTCTTTTTTTTTCTCCCCTTGAATGCTGGTGCGTCGTTTAGTCTCAAAATTGGCGGCAAAGGGGCTTGAATACAAGTCCTCGAAGCTGGTCTCGAATCAGTCGTCCACTTGGGCCGCGAAGCCTCAGCGCATTGTGCCGCTGATGACGAGTCCAGCATGTCTCTAACGCATCGCGATGGAGCAATGTACCTCTCGTCCCGAGCTGACCGGATGAGATGAATTCAGCTCGTAACTGTGCAGATTCCATACACATGCGTAAAGCATCGCGTACGACCTTCCGTCTGCAATGTTCGGAGAATTTCCTGCACTGGGATTCCTGATATCCATAGTACTTACATGGTACGCCCGTACCTCGCAGATCAAGCAGACAGGCACTACTCTCGATACAGTGCGCAAACCGACCCAGCCTAGCTTGCAAGCATTTCTTGGTTACTCGTGGTCTTGACGAGAAAGAGGTATATTGCCGAAGATCCCTGGAATCGCGCAGAATGTGGAGTTCAAGTTTCCTGGTTGTTGGGTTGTTGTGCCTGGGGGCATGCGTGTAGCGAACGTCACGCGGGGTTGGGCAAAAATCAGCTGGCTTGGGAAGCAGAAACGTGATCGACAGAGATCTTTGCAGTTTTCTCTTCGTGGTCGGGGATTGAACGGCGAGGCTAAATTGGCGAGGAATCCCTGTGGAGTTCAGCCCAACATGGATCTTCTCTTGTCCACGAGAGGTCTGATAAAAGTCTCGGGTAAAGCGATTGCCTATGATGTCGGCAGTTGATTGAGCGCAGTTGTCTGAGATGTTTAACGACAGGCCAGCCAATCATGATGCTAATCCAGGACCGTCGCGTCCAGATACAGGATGCAACTCATTTCCGTGGGGGGCCGCGAAAGAGGCCCGGTGCGCATCAGGGTTGCGAGTCCGGCTGTTCTTCTTTCACCTCTTCCTGGATGTCGTGTCTGACTTGCACCTCTGGCTGGGATGAGATCAGGAACTCGGCTCGGAAGAACATAGCCCCCACCTGTCAGTTCGGCTATGACCACTAGTTCGGTTCAGCTGGATCCTTACCGTTGCACCAACCATCTTTGTCAAGGACCGGCCACGCAGCATCTGAATAAGAACAGGGTCCGAAATATGACAGTTCGCAATGCTGCCTCGCTAAGGCGAAACTTGTTTCCGTCCTCATTAGCAGCGACAACAACACCGCCGTCGATTCCCCAGACAGACACCAATCACGGCGCCACCAGTCTCTTGGCTTGTATCCATCGGATGAAGGGGTTGCGCGGAACGTCTCCGTTGAACAAATTTTTTTTTTTAGGTCTCTCAGGGTATCATCGTGGGCTGAAATTCTTCAGGATCTCCTTGGCGACTTGGTGGCGAGGCACTAGAGAAGAGGACTGTAGCACCAGGCAAACTCCTGGCCCGATTGGACCTAATGGACACTCAGGCTCATGTGGAATGTTACAAACATGGGATGCATTGATCTGTTTCTCCGGTGCTGGAGAATAATGTACGGAAGGGCATGAGCTGTAAATCCAGTACCTGAGCCGTAGAAGCCACTTGCGGCTTGCTCACACCATCCGAGGCAACAGATATCCATCCAGCAAATGATGGAACTGACGAGATAAGTATGTCGTGACCTCGTAAGTGGGCCCGTGTGGTGTGATCAGCCGAGTCATGCCAGCGAACTGGCAACTGGGGTGAACCACAGCTGTCCAAGGCCATCCCTATCGACGAAAGACACGGAAGAACAACGTGGTGACGTTAGCGCGGGGGAGGTCTGGAGCATGTTGGTGCGATCGCCTCGTCTCCGGTATCATGGTATTGTACGCGAGCTCCTCAAAAGAGCAAGGAGTCCGCTGTATCGCCGTTGTTGTCTCGGAAATGAGAAGCATATTCTCGCTTGGATGGGTCAAGAAACCGTTGGCCCGTGCCTCGAGCGGATCTGAAGGAGGTTGCTGCTGGGTTCCAGGATGTGTTCCTTTCTCGAAGGGGGAGGCATGCCAAATGGGTCACGAAGGTCGCAACGTTTGAGTGAATAATTGATAACAGAAACTGTAAGCAGGCAGATGCAGCTTGATAACCGATCCCGAGCCTCGTGATGACGAGCAAATCCTCAGACCACAGCGGAGTCCGGTACTGCCGGCTCAAGAAAAGTGGTAAGGCGTTTCTGCAGCTCGCTTCGCTCTCGAACTTGCACTTGGATCTTTCAGCCGTTCGCAGGGCTCGAGAGAGGTGTTGGTGGAGAGCCTGGAGGGTGCTGAAGATTTGACAGTCCAGACGGAAGGGTGTGTCTTGGCCGTCGTCTGGTGAAAGGACCAAGACCAGTGAGAGAGCAGAGGAGGAGCTCAGACTGGCTGGTGATCTGATCTGGTCCCATTTCAACGGTTACTTCCGATTGGTGTGGACAGGCTATGGCACGTGGCAGCCATTGCTGCTAAATCGACCATTGTTTTGAGCTGGTCTCAGGTCAGATCATGGGGGAGCACGTAGGGCCCATTGTGCAGGGCTGCTTGCTGACGTACATACCTCGAGCGTGTTCCTCGATCAAGAAGCTTAGCCAGGCTCAGATCTGGCCATGCAAACGATGTTTGCTTCTTCCACGATTGGCGATCTGTGGCCAGTGCCATTGCTGGTGCACATACCGCAGTATGTATCCCGTCGGTCTGAGGCAAAAACGGGTGGTCCATCGTAAGGCCCATGCTCGGTGCATTGACACAGGAGCATCTGTTGAATCTGGCGGCAGATCGCGTACGTGTTGTTTATCGTTACGGATCCGTCTTGACTGTGAAGAAAATTTGCCGTGAAGCGGATGATTGGGCGTCCATCCGGCGGCGAGCGATCCTTGTCGACGGGGGATCCTTGATTTAGACGGAACGCATGCGTGGATGGCAGGGTTATGGCTGCAACAAGCTTTGGAGGACAAAATGTTGAGTGATAATGGCCTGAGGCAGCCAGTACGTAGCTGCCAAATGCCGGGCCACAGCATCAAGTTTGGCAAGTGAGGTTCTTGTTGCGAAATGAAGGAGGCGATCCTGTGAAGGTGTATCGCCTTCCCATTTCGTGATATTACTATCAAAAGCCACCAGACGAAAACAAAAAACCTTCAAGAACCAAGGCGCTCAAATTGGCCGCCAACTAGCCAGCTAGCCAGCCAGGCAGCCTACGTGGCATCCGGACAAGTTATCTGAACAAACTTGGTGTTGCTAAACTTGACATTGATTCGCTCTAGGGTTGATACCGACTTGTTGCACAATGCCTTCCTGTGCTGCCGAGTTAGCCTCATCAGACTACTCTATCGCGAGCAACAACTCGGCGGAAGCGGCTTCAGCCATACGCCCCCTGCATCGGACGAAGTGAACAGGCCAACACTGCTTTTCTTGTCTAATTAATTGCCGGTCAAAGCGTCCTATGCGCTTGCCACGTTGGCCGGCAGGAATGAAGATTTTCAGGGCTTCCGGACCATGTAAGTGATGCATTAGGGTTATTAGGGTTGAGGATTTCAGGCGCAGCTTACGGAGCGGACTTGAATATCACCAAAGCCACGCGACACCGGTCTAGTCGTGGTGATGTGGAAGCCAGCGGGCCTATCAAGCACCCAAGAGCGACATCCCCAGGGCCTCATGTGAAAGACATCTGGCCATCCCTCAGCTCCTCGAGGCAACCCTTCCATACCGCAGTATGCGCCTGGAGAGCTGACCGCCTCCAGTGTTGGCCCACTCAAAGAGTACGATGAGGCAGATGAACTCGTGCAGTTCGTATGGCATATTGATATCTGCCAGCCACATGATGAGAGTAAGCCCACTGCAACTGAAAGATGAACCAGCGCCACATCTATTACCGTCAGTGCTGTCCCCAGCAGGGCTGTCGCCATCACCGCACTCAGGCCTGCGCCAACATGCCCCCTACAGTCTTTAGTAGGTGTCATAGTGTGTAATACTGTATCCGTCGAGGGCCATCCCATCGAGCTAGCGCGTGCCGGATGTACGTGGAAAATTCCCGCAGCCCTTGGCCTGGATTTTCCTGGCAGCTTTTTTTTTG
>JAVIXY010000114.1:83745-122805 GCA_033030565.1 Fusarium nematophilum
AGGCAGAGCTTTTCCAGAGGCGGTGAGCCAGGCATTATGACGGGGACGTTCGGGGGACCGGTTCCTCCAACCTCGATCCTGCTGGCCCGCCTACTCTGTACAGGGCGTTTCCAAGGCAGCATCCAGCGTCGGATCGTATGATCAACCAACACCTCACTTCCATCGCTCGCCAATCTGGCTAGCATATCCCGCTTAGCATGATATTCGCGTCTGCGACGGCAAGCGGGCTCGCAAAGAGCCCCTCACCATAGATGCAACGCAAATAGAGTCATCGCCAGAAAAGCGACTCTGGCCCCTACATACTTCACCCCCCCCGGAAGCATGCATATCCGCAGCAGAGTTGTAACCGGGGAAGTGGTTTGCGCCCGCGAGCCTCAAGACCCAGTTGATCAGCAACTGCATTTTCTGGATTAGACCTGGAAAGAATTTCGACGTCTGGTCTCCGTTTTGGTCTCCAGACTCTGCGCCCCTCAGAGCAAGTCCGACTGGACACTGGGAGAAAGTGTGTGGGGACCAGCAATGCACCGGCGTTGGTTTCACCCGTCGCCAGCCTCCCCCCTCCGGCCTAAACTCTAATCCAGGATAGGCGTCTATCACCATCTAATTACGGTGTAGGCTCAGTGGGCGTTATTGGCATCACCCATCATTGTGGTAAGTTGCGAACGCCATTCTGTTCCGTAATGAACTTGGTCTTGGCTCGAGTTGAGACCAGCCGTATCCGTTTTCATCATGCTTGCATCAGAGTATCTCTGATCCTGGGTGAGGAAAGGGGAAGGAGGGAAAAAAAAAAAAAAAAAGAATGGGAGAAATGACCGTGTTGACCATGCCCGAATCGTTCGAGCCTGGGGTAAAAGAGGGAAAAGGATCTCGATTGTATTATGGGCCTGGGCCTCATGGCCCGTCCGATGCTCGATGCGTGCGATGTGATGCTACAACTGCTGGGCTCACCCAGGCGGCTGCATCGGCGTCAGGGGACGGGAGAGAGGGCTGTGCATGCATCATGGCCTGATCGACCGTAGGGCCAACGGCCATGGGTGAGGTTGATATGGGATGCTGGTCATCAGCGCGGATCCATGAATATTATTCATCATTTGATCATGGTAGATCAGCGTTACATCGAACAAGAGCCTTCTACTTCAGCCCTCTTCGAACGCTGCACGATAGCGGTTGACAACGGGGACAAAGCATGGCAAGAAATACGACAGGTCAACTTGTCCGAGCTGCGAGTCACATCCGAGCCTCGAGCTCTGAAGAGGGCTCGACTGTTTCCATACAGCACACTTTTCTCTCAATCAAGCTCTAGCTGTTGGCCAGAAAGATGTGGAGGCGGCGTTTGAAACGTCGGGGTCGGGAGGTTCAGGGCATCCAGCAAATCGGGGCTAGCGGAAGACAGGGGGGGCTTCCCGCACCAGCAGCAACCTTGGATCCTCCACCTGGGATGCGACCGACCTGTGCTGTTTTCTGAAGCACAACATCCAATATTGATGCTATATTGATACCTACCAATCTTATTTCCGATCCCAGGTGCGGTGTGTTGTGGTGTTGTGCATTACCAAGGAAGTAATAAAGAGGCATTAGGGTTCGCTCCGGCGATGAGGCGTTTACCTATGGTAACCGGCACGCGGAAAATTGCAACAGGGGATCGACGGAGGGCCCAGTCGAGGCCCCCGGCCGCCTTGTGGCCCCCTCGAGGTGCGCCTGGAAGTCCTGGATCCCTGGTTTGAGCCCAGAGCCCGGGGCATGGGCTTGAGCTTGGGGGGTGGACATGGATAAGGGTCAAGCGGGCGACGGTGGGAAAGAGCCGAAGTCAGGAACGGCATGGTGACAATCGGCCGGGACGGACCAGGGTGTTATTGTGGGTGGTGGGGAAGCGGCGCTCAGCAGGCCCTGTTGGATGAGTGGCATCGTGGTTTATTCTGGGAAGGGCGAGTAAAGCACGTATACTCCGCGTCATTGCTCGGGATAGATGCCCATAGCTGATCCATGGTTTCTGCACGGCTCTCCGCGGAGCCGTGCTCGCCGTGCCCACGGCTCATGTTTGGTGTTGTATCAGGTCGACTCGGTGTGCATCAAGTGCATCGTGTGCCTGCTAAGCACTTGCAAAAGGCTATTCAGGATGTCCAGACCCGATCCCGTTTCCTGTTCAGGCCGGTATTTTGAGTGCCAGGAGCCAGAACGGGACGTTTCTGAGACGGAACCAGACATGACATGAGCCTCCAGGGCCGGCACGAGCCTAAGGTAAGTGCAAGGTCCAAGGCAATTGAAGGTCCAACGTGTAAGTTGGGTTGTTGGTTGTTGATAGACTCGACCCCGCCGTTTGGTTGACTCCCGCCTTTGTCCAACGTGCAAGGTGCCGTGCCGAGGGACAGCTGGGTCGCCGTCGACAGCTGTCAAAGAGAGTTGTCGAGTCAAGCTGCAATCGCCTTGTTGTTTTTGACGAGTCGAATCTGGTTGGCGGGAGCTGAAGTGCGTAGCACTGGGCAGTGAGAAAGGGCTTTTACCAATCTACCAATGTCCACACACAGCACGCCTCCTACGAGTTGTCTGGGTACGTACTCCGTAAATGTTGGTGGTACTGTACGCAGCAGAGAGTGAGTGTGGGGAGGAAAGGGCCAGCTGAAATTACCCACCTCGGGAGGGAAGAAGCAGGAAGCAGGTACAAGATTTCCCATCGTTCTGGGCATGGGAGAGAGCAAGGTACCTTTTCCACCTCTTCTCTCCCCCAATCCTCCATGGGCGCAAATCATCACGCAGTCTCCCCCGGTGTGCCCTGGAGTGAGTGGGCATCCAATCCAGTGAACTGGTCCCATCTGCAAAATGGGGACGGTACGTACCGCGCCATGGCTGGATGGAAAAAGTCCATCTCCACTTCGCGCTAGCGCGCTCAACCTCACCCCAGCCCCGACGCTGTCCCAAGCCCGCGCGCCCACACCCTCAACCCACATCTCACACGCCCACGATGAGAGCGTGTGAGAGCGAGAGAGAGACCGCGCCCGTGGCATCTCACACGCCCATCCTCCGTGGCCTCTCTCCCCCAGCCAGTAGCGCGGTACCTACCTCACTCTGCACTGCAGACGCAGCCGCAGACGCATCCAGCAGACGCAGCCAGCAGACGCAGCCAGAGAGTGCAGACAGCATCTATTGTCCATTTCTCTCACAGGAGACCTGTGGACTCAAGCGGGTTCTTTGGGCCAAAGCAGACCGCCGCCGCCGCCGCCTCGTCGTCGCCGCGCTGCTTCTCTGCACCTTCTGTCTCCGCTATCCTCGCCCAGGGAGGCAGCTGGCTCAACCGTCATGCTCGTCCTGGCCTTTGTGCCCTCGTCCTCGTTCATCCTCTTTCAAATCTCGCGCTCATGAGCAGCTTGGCTAGCGTGCCATCATGCATGCAGTCAGTCGTCTTCTCAGCCTTCTACGCGCACTTGGCGGGATCCTCCATCCCTTGCCTTCAAGGACGCCCTAAAAGCTCGACGACTAGACACCACCCTCGACACACCTCCGACACCACCCTCGACGCCCTTAGCCTCCTCGGGTCCTGGTCCCCTGTCCCGGTCGTGTCTGGCTCAACGTCGTCGCAACGCACTGTGTCTCTGCCAAAAAAAAAAATTCCCCTCTGCGCGCTGCAGTGCTGCGTGCTTTAACTCGCCTTGGTGCTATCGCTGGAAACACCCAATGGGCTGCGTCGCAGCTCTCGCCGTGATGGGGTGGCCCCTAATATCTAATACCTAATAAACAAGAGAGACCACAGGCTTCGCACGCACTACCGTGGCCCCGCACTACACCACCTTGGACCATCGCCTCGCATACTTGTCCATACGTCCCTGCTCCTCTCGCACTATTACAACTCTTAGCTCACCCGGGCAGGTACGCCGCCATCGAATATGTTCGATACCTCGTCTCAGTCTGTTAGTGCCCGCCCCGTTCTCCATCCTGCCCGTCCTATCCCATGCCCACATATCGTCCCTGGCCCCTGGTGCATCTCTTCATCTCTCATCTGTTTCTCCATCAGCCTCCCTCCCTCTCTTCTTCTTCCCTCCCTCCCCATCTCCGTTCAATTGCTCGCCCATGACCATCTGCTTCTGCCCCCTCCCCCCCCCGTTGCCGGATGAGCCCCACTGACGCCCGCCATTGCAGGGGCCCCTTGGTTCTTCTTGATCTCCTGCGTGGTTCCTTGCTGGCCCCGGCGCATGCCATGCTCGCCGCACACCTATAACTAAGTACGATTTGCGACATCGTGGGCGTTCTTCCACCTCCCCCGTCCGCTCTTGTCATTTGGCATCTGCATGGTGCTGCCCGTGTCTGCTGCGTGCTACTATCAAGGACCTCTCCACTGCCCTTACCTAGCGGGACCTCACCCAGGCCTAGAACCCGCTGCCCGTTCATTGATATCTCTTGCCAACCCCCCGCCTCCTCCGCTCGACTGCCTGACTCGATTTGTCTCGACTAGACAACACATCTGACTTGAACAAGGCCTGCCCTTCTCAACACTCAACTCATTCAAACTTCAAACCAATCTCATCTTACTGAGCCTGGAGCAAACTCTTTGTTCTGCGTAAATCGCGCCAGCTTATTCCAAATCTTGGCCCCCTAGTCTTTCTCTGCTCTCATCGACCTCCACCTTATATTCTGCCTTGCTCCTGCGGCAGCGTAACGCTGTTGCGCAAGACTGTGTGCTCATAAGGTGAACTTAACTCTCCTCAACCTCTCCATGTCCCAGCTCCTCTGTTCCCTCCATGGACCTCGCGGAGCAAGCCATTTGATCAGAAATTGACTCCTTTCCGAAGGCACACGCCGAATCACGTACCTCCACGACTTCGATTTCATCACCACGTTCGTCGGCCGCAATCAACACCTTGGCCTTTCCCTGGGCCGACTGGAGCTGACTTGTGACCTCGACTGTCCGTTTTGCATTGCGGAGCCCTCCGATCCCTCGTCAAGAACCTAGACCTGGACCCGGACCTGGACCCGGACCTGGACAGGAGTATCAGCTCGGACCAAGTGCAAGGCTCAGCACGTCTTCCGATCCTTCCCCGGTCCCAGCCAAATCTCTTCCCGATCCACTAGGCGTTGGATACTGCCTGCATTAACACGTCTTATTAAGTCGAGCAGCCTGTTTTCTCGCATTGCACACCTACTCTCCACCCAACTCTCCCATATCTACCACCACTGTCGAGCAAACCTCTCGAGGCCTGATAAACACCAAGATTCTTCGCACTCACTCACCGGTTGACGCATAATCCGAAGACTGTGGTTCAGCATTCACGTTGCTGGCCTAAGAGAGTCCGGTGCCAAGCCGACATCCCATTGTCGCCCCCTATCTCGAGGCCTTGTCACACTAATCGCTGGTGTATTCTTGCCGGCTCGAACCAACTAGCCAGTTGTAGCTCCTTGAATACTTGAGAGCTTATTCTTCTACTCTGGCCCTCGAACGATTCATCTTCAGGTCGCTCGCTCTTAGTATGCTGTTACTAGGTGGTGACTTCCAGTACTAGATCAACCAACAACGGACATCACCGGCATATCGTGCCCCGATAGGACATTCGAAGCCTCCCAGAAGTAAATATGGAACTTATGGAGCTAGTTGAGAACGAGCCTACTGCTCGCCCATTCCAGTGCGATTGGCAATCCTGCACAAAGGTACTCGTTTGTTGATGCTCCCAAATTCATGATCAAGACTGACCTTGGCTATAGAGCTTCAATCGCAAGTCTGATTTGCAGAGGCACTACCGAATACACACGAATGAGCGGCCTTATGCATGCTCGATTCCGGGCTGTGGCAAGAGCTTCATCCAACGAAGTGCCTTGACGGTTCACATCCGAACGCACACTGGTGAAAAGCCGCACCAGTGCCAACATATCGGCTGTGGAAAGCGCTTCTCAGATGTACGTCCACATTGGCCCCGGGGGTTTAGCAGACGCTAATCAAGCATTGCAGTCCTCAAGTCTCGCTCGTCACCGACGTATCCATACTGGCAAGCGCCCGTACAAGTGTGCCCATGATGGCTGCTCCAAAAGGTGAGACGAGGAATTGTCTCTGTTTATCCCTGGATGTTAACAAATACCATAGCTTCTGCAGAAAGACCACCATGGTGAAGCACCAACGCAGATCGCACCAGCAGGGAATGAACCCTAACGACATCTTGGAGGATTGCTCCTCGGACTCTGACGATGACGAGCCTCCCTCAACCCCTCAGCACTCCGCGATGACCTGGTCACCTCAGGATATGGTCCCTATGAACCAGGCAATGCCGCAAGGCTCGTTGCATCGCTCTGCTTATGCCGACTTTGAGCAACAGGTCCACGGCCTGCCCCAGCAATACAGCAACCGGCAAGGCATTCCCTCGAATGTCCCAGAGTTTCACGGCCAGCCCATGGCCGACCATCACGCCGGCGTTCCGATGCTTCATCGAACCACCAACATGCCTCGTCAAACATACTACGTCACAGATCAGGGAAACCCCGGCGTTGCGACGATGAACGCTGTCCAACCTCATTATCAACTTCCGCAGCAGGTGGAAAGGCCTCCTTTGGAGCTGCCCTATCCGACCTCGGGAATTGCAACATCGATTCAAAGCAGCCCCAGTGCCTTTTCTGCAACGTCGGTCCCGAGCCCCATGGTTCAGGAAGGGTTTTACGCACATCAGTCCGCTAACCCCCCAGGGTACACGGCGGCAGATTCTCAGCAGACCATGATCCAATACCAGCAATCCATTCAACACCCAATGAGCCAGTCTCAGCAGCCAGTGACCTCCCAGGCGCAGCAGATGCACGCCCCCGCGGCCGACCACTACCCTCAGCCCCCGGCTCAGGCTCAACAGGAACAGTGGTCACATTACGACCCCCCAATCGAAGTTACGACCATCGGACAGTTGCCCCCTTACGGAACAGCGGTTTACGACCTGTACGGACCAAAGATTGAGTTCGACGATCCTTCAATGCAACTGCCGAGCAGCAGGCTTGCGAGCCTGTGATCGACCTCAAAAGCTTCGAGGTCGATTTATGTTTTACGACTTTACCTTGCATGACCACGCTCTCATGTCGTCCTGGTGAAAGGCGACGACTTGTAACACCATCATCATACCCGGGCTGGACCACACAACGATTCCCCTTTATCGGATTTGATTCTTGTTCTTTTGAAGAGGATATACCCATTGGGACTTACAGGACCAAACACCAGCTGGCGTTTCAGCCAGCTGGACCGAGTCCATCGGCCACATTTACGACTAGACCGCATGAAAGCAGATACCATTCTTGGCTCGAAAGCATCACCCGGCGTTCTAGTTCAGCCTTAAGCCCTCCGCGGACTTCTGGGCTACTCTTCACCTTTGTTGCGGAATTTTTTTGTTCTTTCCCTTTTTTTTTTTTCCTTTCCTTTTGGAGCGCAGCATACGTGGGGTTTACGAGCTTCTTGCGTTTGCAGAGAGCTTCGTGTGTTGCTTGGTTCTCCGATTTCCTGAACTTTTGAGAATCTTTCGTGCGCTCGAACATCTCGTTTAAGCTACTTTGTTGCGGTTTGATTGAGTTTTTTTTCTATATTTGAAGTTTCCTTGGTTTCTGGCATGAGATGACGCTGATACCCCCCCGAAAAGTTGGTGGTTGTTGGATGGGGCGTACAGTTATTATTACAAAGAGGGCAGTGGTGGGATGGGTTTGATGGAAAGAAGCAGTGGGATTTTGGGGAGCATCTAAAAGACCGTTTCTTGAGCGATGTAATGCGGCATAGCTGGCCTAGATTCGTCCACGAAGGCGATCATGAGTGATGACGATTGGGAGCGGGAGATAGGGGCAAAAAGACGAAGAGTTGAACGTTCACACGAGGTACATTGGCTGGTAATTCGCTGCGCAAGGAGCAGTGGGAGGGAGACAGACAGCTGCTTCATATACAAGTTAGTAGTTTATTGTTTTGCGCGCAAGCTCCTTGCTTTCTCTGAACGGACCAAGTGTTGTGTGTTCCGGAGTTGTGTAACTACAAAAATACCTAGTTAATGAGCCCATGATCCAATAGACGATTCTAGAATCGAACAAAGCACAGAGGCTGAAAACCGTGAGCCAATGACGACCAATCACAAGCAACCTCACATGTCCTCACCGGAACCGGGTGGGCTGCCGGGGCACGGAAGATCTGGTGGCCGACCGCCATGACTCAGCAAAGGCCCAGAACAGGAAAGGTCGTCTCGTGATGCCGAACCGCGGACCAGAGTGGCAAGCAGACGAGATTCCCCAACGATTACATACCGATGATGCCTGCGCGCAATTCATCACAATGAGTGCGGCCCGGTAGATTATTCTCCTCGCGTCTTTGAGCAGACTTAGTACATTCCACTTGCGATCCTTATTGCTGCCCCTAGACCAGCCGGACGCTCTCACCGGCCAAGGACGGAGAGCCGAACTTCGACCTTCACTTCCCCGACCGGCTCTTTCGCGATCGCTCCTTTGATCATTAGTCTCGAACCATCTTTCTCCGAGGCACTTTCGGTGCCTAAACATTCACAGAATGGCTTACAACGCCATGGTGCTGCCGGTATGACTCTATGGAGATGGTGGGAAGGTTATCCGTGGATGACGCTGACGAAAGGCTTAGAACATGGCAGCGGCGACAACGGAATTATGGCCCTCAATTGCAAACACTATGATGGTTCCCTGGAGGGGCTCGACTACTCTTCCCTCGCGCCGATCGGTTCCCTCGGAGAACAAGGTTGACCAGCCTGTCGTGAGGACCAAGGTGGCGGAACCTCAACACGTATGTCGCTATGCCTGAGTTGCGTGCTCAAGCTTGGAACTAATGACTGGCATAGGTGGCCGAGCCTCAGCTTCCCGACTTTCTTCGACGAGTAAACCTTGGATCTCTCGCCGCTCGTGCAGGGCCCGGTGCGATGGCATCGACGACCGCTCAAACAACCATCTCGAGCCTGAGCAGAGTCGGCCTCCAAGCCTCGAACCCCATTCTCCGACGTCCCTACTTCCAGCCTCGCGTGTCATCCTCTCCGGGCATCCTCCGCCCCTTCTTCATGCGATCTTCCCCCGGTATATCGTCATCTTCACGTGGCATCTCTACCTTTGGTGCATTGAACGCGCAGCTACGGGGGTTCGGAACCTCAAATGGTATCTCCCGCAACCAGCTCGCAACCCTTGAGGAGTCTGCCAATCGGAATCCCGGCAACGCGAACGCCCAGAATGCCTTTTACCAGTTGCTTCTCCGAGCTAGTATGCCTGCTATTCTGGTGGAACGGTATCAGTCTGGGCGCTTTGCAACCAACCCTGCGACGGACGACGCCTACCGCAAGGCCCTTGCTTTGCTCGGCGCCAGTGCTACTTCAGCTGCCAATCCTGGGGCGGCGGTAAACGGAAACTACGCGAGTAACCAGTGGTCAACCTATGAGCAGGCTGTGGGTAATGCTGCCGTCGCTGGGTCTGGAGTCAGCGGCAACCCAACGGGCAACAAGGGCGAACCGATCCATGTCATTGTCCAGGAGTCTGCCCGGTCTGTCATCTTCAAATGGTTCAAGTTTCTGGCTATCTTCATTGTCGTCACTTATCTCGCTTTTGCGGTCGTCACGATCGTCATCGAAACTATGAGCAGCTTCCGTCGCGGACCTGGTGCAAAGGCGGACTCTGAAGTCAAGGCCGAGAAGCAGAACACTCGATTCAGCGACGTTCACGGCTGTGATGAGGCGAAGGAGGAGCTCCAGGAGGTTGTCGAGTTCCTGAAGAACCCCGAGAAGTTTACCGACCTCGGTGCCAAGCTGCCCAAGGGTGTCCTCCTGGTCGGTCCTCCCGGTACCGGAAAGACGCTCCTCGCTCGAGCTGTTGCCGGCGAAGCTGGCGTTCCCTTCTTCTACATGTCCGGCAGTGAGTTCGACGAGATCTTTGTTGGTGTCGGAGCCAAGCGAGTCCGCGAGCTTTTTGGAGCTGCCAAGGCCAAGTCCCCCGCGATTGTGTTTATCGACGAGCTCGACGCCATAGGCGGCAAGCGTAACCCGAGGGACCAGGCTCATGCAAAGCAGACGCTGAACCAGCTGCTTACCGAACTTGATGGATTTGACCAAGAGACCAAGATCATCATCATCGGAGCGACCAACTTGCCCAAGATGCTGGATAAGGCGCTGACTCGCCCTGGACGGTTCGATCGTCACGTCACTGTTGAGCTCCCTGACGTCCGTGGCCGAGTCGCCATCCTGAAACACCATGCAAAGAAGATCAAGGTGTCGCCTGATGTTGACCTGGAGTCCATTGCTGCTCGCTGCCCCGGCCGATCAGGCGCTGAGCTTGAGAACATGCTCAACGTTGCTGCTCTTCGAGCGAGCCGAGCCAAGGCCAGCGTGGTGTCCAAGCAAGACTTGGATTGGGCGTTTGACCGAGTCACGATGGGCTCCGAGCGCAAGTCGATGATTGTAACTGAGAAGGAAAAGGAAATGACGGCTTATCACGAGGCTGGCCACGCTCTTGTCCAGCTCTTTGACAAGGAGAGCTCGAGCACCTTGTACAAGGTCACGATTCTCCCCAAGGGACCCTCGCTCGGTCACACCGCCCAGCTCCCTCAGATGGACAAGTACTCGTACACTGCGGCAGAGTACATGTCGAATATCCGCGTGCTGCTCGGAGGCAAGATGGCTGAGGAGATGCGGTACGGTGATGACAAGGTGACGTCGGGCGTTTCGTCGGTGAGCATTTTTTGATATCGGCCCTGTGGAATGAAAATCACACTAACCATTGTATTTTAGGACCTGGAGCGAGCCACTGATCTGAGCTTCATGATGGTGACCCTTTTCGGCATGTCGAGTGCTCTGGGACCTGTCGAGTACGGGAGGAGATACGAGAATCTCAGCTCAGAGACCAAGGCAGCGATCGAGGGCGAGGTGCAGAAGTCACTGAGGAAGTCGTACGAAGATGTCAGGCAACTGCTGACTGAGAAGCGAAAAGAACTGGACCTGTTGGCCAAGGCTCTCGTGCAATACGAGACCCTGGACAAGTCTGAGGTGGAGAAGGTGATCCGGGGCGAGCCCCTCCCCGGGCGCGTCATCGTCCCGAAGGGACCCTTGACCCTGCCCATCCCTCAAGAGACTCGCACGCCTCCAGGGCTGGGCGGCGTTCCTCAGCCTCATCCACCGGAGACGCCTGCACCCCCGGCGGCGGCGGAGACATCCGACACCAACAGCTGAGGGGCACTGGCGAAGCAACCCCACCAGGACGTCAGGGCCGAGAAAACCAAAGAGATATTATATGGCCCTGTCTAGTCTGCGGACAATTACAGCTACGCGTTGAATGGCGTAGACAAAGCAGCGAGCGACGACCCTACTCGATGCGTATGTGTTCTAAGCGAGCATTGAAAATGGAATTGGGTGGTTTTGGCACTCGCGAGGCATATCCGAGAATGGGGGGATTCCTCAACCGAGTGAGTGCAAGTGGCCGGCACCGGCGCCCAGCAAAGGTTCCCCATCTTGAGAGCACTTTGGACAGCGATTTGCGAGGTTAAAGTCTTTGAAGTTGGGAGGCCATGGAAGGGCACAGGCAGGAGCATCAGCGGTCATCCGGGATAGGCATAGGCCTGTATATGTGTGGACAATCCCTCTCGATTACATGCCTCAATTGTAATATTTTATTTGTATCATGTGTGTGTGTGTTGTTAGTGCTTGTGATGCTTGTGATGCTGCAAACATGCTGGTTGACAGTTTATCCCGTCTTTGGGATTGGCATTGGATAGATTACCTGACGTCTCCTCTCCAGTCTGTTATCTTTCTCCACAGACCCTCTTGTTCCTGCCTTCTACACCATGATGATGACTAATAATGAGGGTGATGGAGAAGGAACGGAGGAGATGGTGGGGGGAAGGGGGGAACCATCATCGAAACCCCCAAGGTGGGATGACGAATGCGGGGCAAGATTTGATGCGATGCTAGGGACGAACTTATAACCCCCCAACCTCAAGATTGAGATAACACCTCAATTGATTATTCTGGGACGAACCTCTGTTGGTTATTTGAAAAGACATACACCAGTACTCCAGAATTCACCCATCGGCATCATGACCAAGGTCCTCCTCACCGGTGAGTCTCCCCCCTCACATCATGAATGAGGGGCGTGTTCATGATCTAACCTCTGCGGCAGGTGGTTCAGGCTTCATTGCCGGTATGTGGAAACTACAGATGGATTCATTCCTCCGCCTTGCCTGACACCGCCGCTGCAGCTCACGTCCTCGAGCAGCTGCTCGAAAAGGACTACACCGTCGTCACCACCGTCCGGTCCGAGGACAAGGCGCAGAAGATCCGCGACGCCCACGCCGGCAAGGTCAAGGACGGGAAGCTGGAGGTGGTGATCGTGCCGGACATTGCTCAGCCGGATGCCTTTGACGAGGTGGCCAAGACGCCTGGGCTGGACGCCGTGCTGCACACAGCCAGCCCGTTCCACTTCAACATTAGTGAGTCTCTTCTGCATTCATGAGAATTGAGAGTTGTCTAACCTGGGTAGCCGACCCCAAAAAGGACCTCGTCGACCCAGCCGTCATCGGCACAACCGGCATCCTCAAGGCCCTCCACGCCTCGGCCCCGTCCGTCAAGCGCGTCGTCATAACCTCGTCCTTCGCCTCCATCCTCGACGAGTCCAAGTTCACCGACCCGGCGACCGTCTTCACTGAGGAGTCGTGGAACCCCGTCACCGTCGACGAGATCACGCGCTCCCACGCGACCGCCTACCGCGCGTCAAAGACGCTCGCCGAGCGCGCCGCCTGGGACTTTGCCGCCCGCGAGAAGCCCTCCTTCGACCTCGTCACCGTGTGCCCTCCACTGGTCGTCGGCCCCGTGGCCCACCACCTCGCCACCCTGGACAGCATCAACACCTCCAACGAGCGGGTCGTGAACCTCCTGAGGGGCAGCTGGAAGAGGGACGGCAGCATCCCCGCCACGACGCCCGTGCCGCTGTGGATCGACGTCCGGGACGCCGCGAGGGCCCACGTCCGCGGCCTGGAGGAGCCGTCCGCGGGCGGGAAGCGCCTGTTCGCCACGGCGGGCTGGTTCTCCAACAGGGACATTGCCGACACCGTGAGGGCCAAGTTCCCCGAGTTCGACGACAGGGTGCCCGGTCCGGAGGTCAAGGGCGGGGAGATCCCGCCCAAGGACCAGATCTTTGGCTTCAACAGGGACGCCACCGACAAGATCTTGGGCATCCAGTGGATTTCCTTTGAGAAGAGCGTTACGGATCTGGTGGAGACGCTGAAGGGGCGTGGTATCTGAGAGAAAACCATGAAATATAGATATTGAGCATCATGTCTACACATCGCGTGTCCGATGGCTTACAAACATTGCGGTAAAAAAAACTCGTCAACAACAACAAAAGAAAACATGATCGTAAAGATACAGTCGTCCAGCCCATGACGTCTCATCATGTCATGTACTCACTCAGCCATCGCATCGTCCAAAGCCAAAGACCCCTCACAAAACTTATCTAAACACCCGGCCCCCACTTCATGTACGCATCCACGATAGCCTGCTATCTTCCCCCGGCTTCGTCTCAGTAACTCCCTCCCAGACGCTCCAGGTCCCTCTCGTCCATCACAGGACTATTTGCACTCCTCACCTTCATGGAAGACGCTCCAACGCCAGGCGCGATGCCCGTCCAGCTTGCTCCGCTGTTGCGCACCGGGTCCCGCGCGTAGTCTTCCGTCATGTCACGGAGTTCCCGCGCCTCAGGGGAGAGCACGATGCCTTGCGCCGGCTTGGGGACGAAGACTCCCCTGGCTGGACGTGTAGCGCTAGAGACTGGCTTCGTGGGAGTGGATGGCCGGGTGGGGGGCGTCGACGGAAGGGCGCGGGTTGGTGGCGGCCCTGGACTGACGAGGTTGGAGATGTTGACGGGTCCGTCTCGAGATCGCGGAGGCCGTGGCGGAGAGCCGTTGTTCCCAAGGGGCGACCTCTGCGCAGAGGCCGGGGGAGGAGTCACAACGCCGCCGCTGAAACTGGCCGAGCGATCATTCTGGCTCATGCGCCCGCCGTCTGGGGCCGTCATGACTATCGTCGGCAGAGTCGGCACGTGGCTTGCGCTGTAGATCCTGGGCTTCTTCTCGTGCCTCGGCGCCAGGTTCCCGCTGGTGGGCGAGCAGAGAGGCGATGTCGGGAACCCAGGTCGGTCTCTCCGCTGGCCGCTGCCGTGCGTCGCCGGCGCAGGTAGGAACTTGCGCTCTCGGAGCCTCGCGGGCGGCGTCAGCGGGACGCCGTCCGCGTCGGTGTGCGAGACGGTGGGCGAGACGAGAGGCGTAGGGGACTCTGCTGCAGGGGGCGGCGATGTCGGGTGCTTGATGTGTCTCCTGATGTCGCTTCTTCGCGACCTCCTCCGTCGCAAGAGGCAGATGACGAGCGCGGCAATGGCCAACAGGCCAAGGATGGCCACGAGGATGATGGTGACCTTGACGCCCAGGGGCAGCCCCTCGTCCTCTCCGACGTCGTCCTCCCCGTTGGCGGGATCCAGACTTGCCGCGAGGGAAGGGTCGCTGCTTGTGGAATATGTCGTATCTGGCATGGAGCTCTGCAGCTGCACTGACGTTGATGTTTCCTCCGAGGTTCTCGACGTGGCATGCTCTGACCTGTGGTGGGCATCAGACGACGTCCTTGATGCCTCATCCTGGATGCTCTCCGCCGACTGCGCCTTTTGGCAGCGAGCGCCTCCTCCATTTATCGACTCAGAGTCGCAAACATAACCCGCGTCCGGAGGGCCCGGATCTACTATCGAGTGATAGCCGATGCTGCAAAGACTACTTTAGCTCCCCATTGACTTTCGGGACTTAGAAAGGGGGGGGGCAATCTCACTCCTGACAGGCGTTGATGAACCAATTCACGTTTGCTAGCGCTCTCGTCAACACATATTCGTATTAAAGAAAAGAGGTCACACATACGGTCTTTGCCACTCTCGCCAAGGTTGTCCACGCCACAGAGCTGAGCGTCGCAGCAGTAGAGCGCCCGGAAAGGCTGCTGTTCCCTGTTGTCCGTGTGGCCCATGTCTTCCAACGCCTGGCACACTCGCTCAAATGTCTCAACCTTGGGCAACAGCTCCCTCAGGAGCCTCTCCCTGCACATGCTGATGCATCGTGGCGGGTCGTTGACGTCCGGCGCGACGAAGCCCCAGCCGTGGCCGCTGCAACCTCTCTTCCGAGGTCGACTGGAGCCCTGATGCGCCATAGATGAAAGGGAAAGTTCCGAAGCGAGAGAAATATGAAAAGAGGATAAAGGGACCTTGGGGGGAGGGAAGAGGCTGGGGCTATGGGCGTGCAATTCTGGACATGCTCCCGGGGGTTTCAGCCAGATATGAGTCGTCGGCAACTCGAAACGACGGGAAACCGGGCTGAGCAACAGCAATCAGAGTGGGCGGCAGAAGGAGGGAAAACATTCAAACGAGGGAAACGGGACGAGGTACGTTTTCATAAACGGCGCCTCCTTCGCCCGCAGCCCAGTCGAACAGTTGTGAGCAAGCAAGCCTACCTCTACCCGTGCCAACGACGACCCATCTCCTGTACCCTCCTCCCCCTCTCGTGCCTCGTGCCGTGATGCTTCCCACGGCAGGACCGGTAGCATGGACGAGATCAGGCTGGTGTGTCCGTGGCCACCGGCCCAAGGCGTTACACCGCCCCTGCAGCTGCCCGCATCCGACGAGAATAGCCTCGTATGCTGTTCAGGTGGTGGTCCCCCAGTCCCTTGGAAACCTCCTCTTCTCTCTCTTCTTCGACGAATCTTCCAACGAGACGCAGATACCCACGATCATTCCACGGGGTGCCGAAAGGGGGCTGCATGGAATCGTCGACGGCGGCATCAGAAAGCCACCCTGCGCAGACCCGACAGACTGCAGCGAGGCATGCGGACAATTTGCCTATAGCAGACTCACACTCGAGGCCGTCCTTGATGTCGTTTGCACTTCAGCAAACCCCGTCCTGCAAGAGCGCGCCTCGTCACCGGTAGTCATGAGCAAGTCCATCAGCAAGCCAGAGCCGATAGGTGTGGCTGCCAAGTTCGTTTGCTCTCGCGTTGTCGCTTCTCTTGTGCAAAGCACCAAATGGAAACTCGATAGCTTAGCATCACTTGATGCGGGACTTGAGACTTGCCTCGTTCTGGTTGACAGAAGGCAAGCTGAGCCAGTAGCCTGTCACCCCCAATTTGTGTTCATCCCATGTGTTTTTGCAACCAGAAGGACACCAGACTTTGGTGTCCAAGGACTCCCCCCTTTTAGGAACTATGGCCGGTTGAAAAGGCTGGCTGAATGCTTCGAGCGATGGAACATTTTTGCCCCATGGTCCCCCTAAGAACCTTGCACAATTGCACAATAGCTGTGCTTGACAAAGGCCGTCGTGTCGCATCCCGCAGACGGTGACGCTGACGGGGACGGCCATTGTTTGGCAGGCCAAGCGAGCAGTCGTCCGGGGTCTTGCAGCCCGGTAACCAATAGCAACGTGCCTTTCGCGAAAGAGTGTTCAGCGCGATTGTTAGGGCTGCAAGGACTCTCTGTTCCCCAAGCACCCTTTGTGCAGCTTGCCGGCAAATCTGGCTAAGCCATAGCCAGCAATCTCTCCAGCACGCAGATCTGTTTTACCCACGTGGAAGGTCATTCGCCCTGTCGAGGGTCGCGGTTGTTGGTTGGTTGTTTGTTCTGTTGGCATATGAGCCCAGATTTGGGCGTTTGACATTGGATGGTGACACAAAGGCTTTTTTTTTCCCCCGCGCCAGGCTTCCCGCCTGAGAAGCTGAGTTGATGTGACGGTGCGCGTCATGCCGCTGCAGGATTGCGGCGAGCCAGCCCCAAGGCCAGATTCTGTGATGTTTGTCATGACAGCATTTCGCAGCCTGGGTCGAAATTCCACCATTCCTCATGCGTTCCTTGACCCGTGGAAGCCAACGCGGTATCTTGCAGTTTCCTCCAACTCTGCCTCGAGGCGGTGACCCAACCCCCCTTTTCCTGCTGTTATCCATACTCAATGCGCTGGCAGATTCAGAGACAAGTGTTTTTGTCTCGTGCATGTCAGTTGTCGAGAGACCTGCAGCGCTTTTTTACGTTGCGGCGAAGACGAGACACACTCAAACGGAATGCACCAGTTCTGGTGACAGAGCAGCGACCAGGTGCATCAAGATGCATGACATCCAACGCTGAGGCTGACCCGGCGCGACCAATTCAAGCAGTCCGGCATCGTAACAATCATTTCTTCCCTCCCAAAAAAACGTGCGTGTTACGCGTTATTGCTGATAATTTGACATGCTGCCTGAGGGGCCGTGTAACACGCCTCCGCCGCAGGGGAATCAAGGGATGGACGCCATCGAGCGTCCACCGCAGTATCCCGTAGTACTCACGTGGGAGTCTCCTTGAATCTCGAGTTCTGGGCATTCCCCAAATAGAAGCCCTTTGATGTGACGAACCGGTTCATAACACCGATTGGTCACGGCCAGATCGAAGTTAAGCTTAGCATCCTCGGAGAGTCGGACAGGAGCGACTGGGTAGGCTCTCAGAGGATACCGCATGCCGTCAACCTCCGTTCCGCAACCTCGTATTTTAGGCCAACTTGCCGGCCTTTGGGCCAACGAGACTCCCAGTATGAAGCAGAGATCCCCCATGCGTCCCGACCATCCTGACAAGAATCGTCGACGTCATCTCTCAGGATTGTTCCATCTCAGCAGCTTCAGCATTCGGAAAAGGCGACGAGTCAAAAGCAAGAACACAATCGGCCTCCATTGTCGTTCCTCCTGTCCACCTTTGAGTTCATCTTGTGAGGGCGGGAGTCATCACATCACACACGAAAAATTGAGATTGCTCCGAAGAAACTTCTTCTCCTTGTGCCTCCTATATTTTTTTTCTTGTGTGTGCCTTGTAAAATCAGTTCGCCCCGGCATGCTTCCATAAGAGGAATCATCTCCTCGAGGACGTGTCACATAGCACTCAAAGGACCGATACCGAGCCCGACGAACCGCGGCCCGTCCTGCATTAGCCTCGCTGGGGGGCCTTCCGGTCTGTAGATGAAAGCAAGTCCCTGCCCGGATACTTGGGAAACCAAAGTCGTTTGTCTCGCGCAATCAACGAGACTCGAGAAGCAAACAAAACTTTGCTCGGAAATCGTATGCCCTGCTGGTTCGATCTATGCAACCAAGCGAGGGCGGACGTTCGGCCTTGGAAAGGAAATCGTACAGAAGGGGAGCAAATTTCCACTTGGAACACACACATGTCGTACTTGGAGGGGGTGAAGAAACATGGTCAGGAGAGTTCAAGAGACGTTGATTTAGGCGTTGATGCTTCAAAAAGAAGGGGGAACCCCACGTGACGTCGGAGGCCGGAGAGCCAAACCCGCCGAGCCTCGGCTCCGGGGGCAGTCCTCCCCCTCTTCTCTCCGCCTTTGTCGGCGAGGGTCTCAGTCCGAGGTGCCTAGGCAAGGTACTCTCCAGTAGTCGGGGTCATGATGAGCGGTCATGTCGCAGATCTCTGCTTATGAAAGTTCATCTTCTCTTGCACTTTAAATTCATCTCAACTTGAATCATATCGTCTATATAATAAAATCTCCCAAAAATGTCAGACAAGGCCCAGAAGCGAATTGAAGCCATTGGCAGCCAATTGCTCCCGCCCATCAACAAGGTCGCCCCAGGATCTAGTAAGCTCCGCGTCCAGGGCAAAGTCGTCATCATCACAGGTAGGCTCACAGACGCTCCATCGTCCAGGCCCCTTCAAGATCATCTACCTAACATGGATTTTTCCAAGGCGCCAACTCGCCCATGGGAATTGGCCGTGCCACAGCTCACCAGTATGCCGAGAGTGGAGCGCGGGCGCTCTATCTATGCGACTTCAATGGCAAGCATCTACAGTCTCACAAGCAGGAGATCACGGCCGCATTTCCCAGCGTCGAGGTTCATACGCGTCGCTTCGACGCTTCCGAGGAGGCGCAGGTGAAGGAAGTCGTCGACGATGCCACCAAACGCTACGGTCGCCTGGACGTCTTCTTTGCCAACGCCGGAGTCGCCGGTCCAACTACGCTGTTCTCGGACTTCAAGAGCGACGACTTCATGTCCATCATGAAAACAAACACTCTGAGGTACGTGCGCGCGAACCTGACCCTCTCCCCCCACATCTCGGCATCAGCTTAATGAACTCCTCCCAGCGTCTTCCTGGCCGCAAAACATGCGGCGCCGGCCATGATGGAGACGTCTGCCGACAAGCCCCAGGCCGGAGGCAGCATCATTGGCACAGCGTCCGTCGCCGGCATCCGCTCCAACGCCGGGTCCACCCCCTACTCCGCCTCCAAGGCCGCGGTAGTGTCTCTGGCGCAGACCATCGCGTACCAGCTCGCAGGGACCGGCGTGCGCGTCAACGCCGTCTGCCCCGGGCTCATCGAGACGGGCATGACGGCCCCCGTCTACGACATGGCACGCGCCCGGGGCAACGAGAACAAGATTGGCCAGCTCAACCCGACCAGGAGAGGTGGCCAGGCTGACGAGATCGCGCGGGTTGTGCTCTTCCTGGGCAGCGACGAGAGCAGCTATGTCAATGGGCAGGCATGGGCGGTTGACGGGGGCCTCAGCGCGGGACACCCCTTCGTTCCAGGGAAGATGGCATAAGGGTGTCAATCGCGCGATCAAGATGCAGGATCCAGGAGGACCCAGTCACACCATCGATTGCGAATTCCTACAATGCGCGCCGTGTCGTTTTCTTCCGATGTGTGTACGGAGGTAGCCTTTTCGTTTTAACATGTTTGTTAAGGGAAAAACTGGGACCAGGTCTGGATCCAGCTGGACGTCCTGGTTCGACCAAAATTTTCGAAACACCAATTGATCCCTCCCCCCGACCTGGTTCGAGAAACCAGCATTCCTCTCCATCCCTGAATCCTGAAACGCGAAACGACGGAGAGCACCGTGATTTCTTCTCCGTAACATCGTTGCAACGCGGAAACATCTGACAAAAACGTGCTTTGATAAACATCAGCCGCGTCATCCTTTCCCACATGCCGATAGGCTCTTGGCCGTCGACGCCCACAACCCACCATGGAGCCCTCCCTCAACCCGAAACTCCAGCATGTTTAAGACTGGCATCGGGGGATTTCTCTAGCCCAGCCCACTAGATCTTCCGCCAAGGAGATGCCAGTGGGCCCTGCCAACTGATCGCCGGGGATCCATAGGCGCGGCCAGATTCTGCGAATTTGGAGATGAACCGAGCCCCGGCTCCATGTTGTCGGAGGCTTGTGAGTGAAACCACCAGCTATCCATCGGGACCGGGATGCGCTGTCGTCAACACGTAACGTCAACGGGGCCTCCGACTCACGGAACAGGGAATAGTCCACAGAGAAATGTTTCTGGCCCCCCATTGTAGATGACTTGACCTTCAATGGGATATAAATGGCGGTTGCTCTTGTGCCTTGAACGAGATTCCAGCACACTCTCTTCATCGCCATCCCTTCACTCGCTCTTTTCCTTCAACCTTGGACATCCCAGTTGCCGGCATCTGTGATCCGTCTCTTACACGATCATTCCCCCTTATTTCCACAAGTTTTCAACTTTTCAAGTTTCATCTTCCTTCTTCCATCGCAATGGCCGTCCTGTCCTTTGTCACTCTGGCCCTGGCCCTTTCCTCCCAGGCCTTTGCCCTGCCGCAGTTTGGAAACACCGAGACCCAGGCTCCTGTTGCTACTCAGACTGCCGCTCCCGGTGCCGGTACTGGTGACGGTGCTGGTGACGGCGAGTTCCCCGGTGGTTTCTCCGGCACCCCTGGCGCTGGCTTCCCCGGCGGTGCTGCATCTGGTCTTCCCACTGGTATTCCCGGCGGTGGTTTCCCCGGTGGTGCTGCATCTGGTCTTCCCACTGGTATCCCCACTGGCCTCCCAGCTGGCGGCTTCCCTTCCGGTGGTGCCGGCGGCTTTCCCTCTGGGGCCCTCCCGTCTGGCCTTCCTAGCGGCCTCCCCTTCGGAGGTGGCAATGGCAACTTTGGTGGCGACGGCGGCAACACTGGCGTCGGCCAGGAAGCCGTGAACACCGCCATCCAGACTCCCGGCGCCGGCTTTGGCAACTTCCCCGGCGGCGGCAACGCTGGCAGCGGTCCTGGCAGCATTCCCACCTTCGTCGCCACTCCCGGCAACGGCTTCGGTGGCGGCAACGGCCCTACTGCTCCCGGTGGCAGCGCTCCCGGAGCCTTCCCGACCCCCATCGCCTCCGGCGGCAACGGATTCGGCAACTTCCCCGGCGGTGGTGACCAGCAGCCCACCGGCGGCGACGCTCCCGGCAGCATTCCCACCTTTGTCGCCACCCCCGGCGTTCCTTTTGAGGGCGGCAACCAGCCCACCGGCGCCCCTACCGCCTCGGGTTTCCTCACCCAGACCCGACCTGCCCAGTAGAGGGTTCGTGTCTGAAGAAGTTTTTGGCGGGTCTCCCGCCCTGAAGATAGAGGGGGACTGTTCGATATTTGTATAATTCTGTGGTCGAAAGCAGGTCTTAAACCTTTCATTGTGTATCTACCTCCATGGCAGCACCCGCTGTCGTCAATAGATCAATCTTGGCGAGCATCTCTCCCTTCCAGTGAGCGTAGTCCGCGCGTTTTTCCTCGCTCAGAAAGTCGTACTTGTCCTGGAACATAGTGTCTGCCTTCTTGACCTGCATCTTGGGGATGGTTTCATCGTCGACCATCTCCACGTCGTCAAGTTGGCTCCGCTGGGTCAATTTGACAACATCCGCAATACCTTGATACCAGTCCCCTGTAAGCCATCCCCGTTCGTTGACACGAGCAACTGCGTCGTCGAATTCCTTGGTTTTCAGGTTGCTCCAGCCATCCCAAGCGTCCTCTTCGTCGAATCCTCTGACCGTAACCTCCTTTCGTGCCCGCGCGAGTAGTGCCAGAATGTCTTTCCGGAGTGGAACGTAGCCTTCTCGATCAATGGCTTCTCCGGAAGCAAGGGCTCTAACCCGCATTGTCACGAAGAAGTAGACAGCGGCGAACAAGGCACTGACGTTTTGTAGCACCCATTCATCCTCGGTTCTGCGGCCTTCTGGTGTCACTATCACCTCCATGCCAGCCAGGATCGTGGGTGCAAGTTTCTTGTGATCCGTCTCTTCGCACAAGAAGCGTGTCACGGGCTTAATCCAGGGATGAAGGCTGTGATCCGACGAAAGAGCTTCCTTCTTTCCGGTGGACTTGGTGGGCGTTCCAGGGTCTGCCTTTGAAGGCGTCCGAAACTGCGCAAGGCTTTGATCCTTGGTGGGTGTCCCACGAGAGGGCAACGGCCGTGATCCCGAGGCAGGCGAACTGCCGACATCACGAAACCTTGAGCTTGGCGTTCTCACTCGACCTGATGCGGTTCGACTAGGAGTCGAAGCGCTACTAGGGAGGATGTTGTCCAGATGAGCATAGAGACGCTTGTAGATGCGTGGAGGAATTGGTGGCCGTGGTTCGATTGGTGGCAGATCCAAAGTGATTTTCAGTCTGTGGTTTATCAGTTTCCTTGGCTCAACTCGATATGGATCCAATACAACGCCTACCGGTCGCACGCGATGTTGGCGCACGCATAGAGTCGTGCAATTTCTTCCTCGGCCTTAAGTGTGCTCGCGCGAAGTCGAGACTGCGCAAGCAACGAAGCTGCGAGTTCCACAAGAGTTTGAGGTAGATCAGAGCCATATGTCGGCATCAAGGACAGGAGTGCTTGTTCGATTTGACGGCTCATGGTGGTGACTTTGCGCTTTGCCAACACCGACCGTGTTGCTCCTTGAGTGATTGGTTAAGTTTTTGAGGTTGAGGACGCGGTCAAGGAGACGAGACGCGTAGCGCAAGAGGTTGGTCCTGACGCCTAGTCACGGGATCACGAACTTGTCATGACCGGGGCTGACGGACCCCCGGCAAACGAGCTCGTCGATCTCAGAGCGAGACAAGGAATGGAGATGAGTTTCCTTTTGAGTTAGAATTAAGACAGAAGAGACGGATGCAGTTTCGAAATCCAAGACCGGAGTGGATTTGCTGCTGATAGAAGCATCCAGATCCGGACTCAGTGTTCATATCCAGCTGGGACTTGTCAGAATCGACTGAGCTGGAATTCTCTTCGAACCTTGACCTTCAAGTTCGAAGAAGCGTTGGGCCATTCAGCGCTCAAAACGCCCCTGCAGCGCTAAGCTACAGTGGCTCCCCCGCCAAGCTTTAGCGACGCCCGCCCCTGACAACCTCCGCACATTACGACAGTGGCCCTGCAGGCCAGATGCAGCCGCGTTATCTGACCAAAGCCGGGATCTATCGCTTCCAGGTCACCCCCGTCCATCGACCAACTCCTTTAACCACGTCGTCGTCGCCGTCGTTGTCGACTTGTCCAACCGTCAATTGCCTCCGTACCTGCATCGCGCTCCTGGCCGTAGCCCTCAAGTCTTTTCAACCTCCCCGTATCTTGACGCGCCAGCTATCTTCCACAATGCGCGCAGGTGTCTTCTTCGGCGTCGCCTTTGCGACCTCGGTCCTGGCCCATGGCGGCGCCCACTCCCAGAAGCCCCAGGTCGACGAGAACGCCGACTGGATGACGAAGCACATGGCGGGTATGTTTGCTCAGTTCCTTATTCCGCCGGGGAGTATACTAATCTGATCACACCGCAGAGGAGCATCATGTGCAGGGCTGGGACGCCGACTCCTTCTTCACCCTCCACGACTACAACAGCGACGGCTGGTGGCAAGCCGCTGAGCTGATGCGCACGTACGGCCTCATGGACGACTCGAACAAGGACATGACGCAGAAGCGGAAAGACGAGATCCTCGACATCCTGCTGGGTCTTCTCGACACAGACGCCGACTTCTCAGTCAGCCGTCAGGAGTGGATGGACTTTGTCAGTTCGGGCAAGACGCTGCCGGACCTGGGCACCGGCCCCGGACACCACGGCGACGACGAGTACGAGTACGAGATCCACCACTGGGAGAAGTATCACGACGAGAACACCAAGCTCGAGGATCTGACGCACCCGGAGGACATCGAGCACTTCAAGAAGCATGACGAGATGGAGGATGCCGAGGAGCGGCTCGAGGCCATGCAGAAGCTCTCCATCATCGAGTCCAACATTCCCCAGAAGTTCCGGAGGCAATAGACCATTTTTAGACAACGGAAAATGACCATGTATTTGTTCCCAGGGGTGGCGGGTCGGGCGGGAATCGGGGGGGCGTATGATATCATGACGGATGATTGATTGTTATTTGGATATTAGGCTTTTGCATACATGATATACAGCTAGATCTTGTGAACATGGACGTCAAAGACGCAATGCCAGACGCCTGGCGCAAACGTCTTGACCAGCTCGACGTGTTCGACCTTTGCCGCTCGTTCCGCGCCCTCGCTCCAGCCCTCGAACCTGCGCTGGATCTCCTGCCGCCTTGTCTCAGTGTCGTCGACGCCCACGTTCTCGTGGAGATGGAGCCATGTCTCACTGGATGGTGCCGACATGTCCCACGTATGCCTCCATGTTGGCTCGCTTGTGGGCAGGAAGCCACAGTTGATGTGCCGGATCTCTTGGGCAACGCCGCGAGCCTGCAGTGATTGGATCCTCCGCAGCGCCTCCTCGTTGCTCTCCAGGAACACCACGATCTGTTCTCCCCCGCTGAGGATATCCTCGTCGGGGAGGGCGAGGTCATCGCCCCGGACGATCCGTACGCTCCATCGGTTCGCCTTAGCACCGCGGCGCAGCCCCTCGACGCTCCATGGGTTGATCTCCCAGCAAAGAACCCTCATTCCAAGACGGGCGTAGGAGAAGACAAAGTATCCGATGCCTGCGTAGAGGTCGACAGCCCAGCCACTCTCGTCGTTTCCATCCTTTGTCTTGCTGCCCATGTCCAGCAGTCTTGCCTTTTCCTTGACGTTGCCACGGCTGAACATTGTCCATCTCGGGGCCCAGGTCTGGTAGATGCCATTCTGCTTAGTCGAAACCCAGAGCGTCTTGCTGAATTCCTCTTCAGATGGACCTTGTGTCGACATGCTTGCTGGTCCAAAGTCCCCGTAGAGGGTGCGAAGCCCACTAGGGCTTCTGAGCACATTTTCGTCCGCTTCTCCTCCTTCTTTGTGCAACGGGATGCCTTCGTTCACCGCAAGATGAGTCAAGGTCTCCTTGGCCTTCCTCGAAAGCTCCGTCAACACCATAGACCATAGCTGATCACGAGCCTCTTGGTCGACTTGTTGCAGGGTAGTGGTCCAGGGTAGATTCGAGAAACTCCCTGTGGGAAGCAGGGCCATGGGTTCGTATATCGTAAAGCGCTTTGGTGCACTGTTCAGGAGTCCTTCTTTCCATTGCGTATCCCATTCTGTATCGGGGGATACTGTTTCAATCCAGTTTTGAATGGCGACCTGTATTGGGTTCCCCTTTGGGGCTTTGGGTTTGGGCATGTTGAGGTTGGAGGCGGAGCAAAAACTGGCGGGGCCAGATTCAATATGGTCCCTACATAGGTAGCGACTGGAGTCCAAACAGATAACACAAGCAAGGCCATTTAACAAAACGTCCACCTTAACGGGGAGACCATGAAGTTTCAAGAGGGATTTCCTCGTGTGCTCAATGTCATATAACGACTCTACCCAGAAAACCGTACCTATTCCCACCAAAGTCACCTCAGTCCATGGGTATCTTGACCCTATGCTATTCTACATGCAACACCATGCCATTAAGTCCGTTATGCTTATACCAGTCTTCATCACAAGAAGTAATCACCAGGTCCCCTCCGGTTCGCCGGGACGTGTCTCTGGTCGTCAGGCACAGCCGAGAAGATGCTAAATTTGGGGTTTAAATCCTTGTCCACGGACATGATAGATGCGACGTTGCCACAGCGGTAACAGTAGTTGGGGGCAGACCAGACGGTCACCACCGAGTTCTCGGGGAAGTGGTACTGTCCATGGTTTAGCAGAGGTGTGATTGCCTCGAGCAGGGAGCGGGACGTACCTTGTAACCCTCGTTGACGAGCTGGTGAGCACGAGCAATCAACTTCAAGCCGTTGACGTGATTAAACTCGGTTGCCACCTTGTCTCCGAACAACCAACCGGCGCCGCGAGGGCTGATGGCCCACGTTTCGACATCCTCCGGGTCTGACCACACCAGGTCGCAGAACGCACCCTCGTGGGGAATCTCCTGCGCTCGAGCAACCACCCGAATCTGATCAATAGTCCTGATCTCGGGGCTCAGGCCGCCGTGAACACAGAGAATCTCGCCGTCGATAATGGCGGCGAGGACGAGAAAGTCGAAGACGTGGCAGCAGGCTTTCCAGACGGAGGCGTTGCCGTACTTTTGCTGACACTCCTCGTAGAATCCGTAGACCTGTGTGATCTGTCGAGATTCGTGGTTGCCGCGGACCAGGACTATCCTGTCGGGATACCTGGAGAAAAATGGTGAGCAAAGAACCGCAGCGGGAGCATCACGGAAAAGCTCACTTTGCCTTTAGGCACATTAGTAATGTGAACGTCTCCAAACTGAAGTATCCTCGATCCACGAAATCTCCCAAGAAAATGTATCGGGTGTCGGCGCTCTGGGTAGACGATGATGTAACGGCGACTCCAGAATCTAAGCGGTCTGCCACCGTCGCATCAGGGTCTTCCTCTGCATCTCCTCCTTCGGTGTCCTCCCCCCCCTCCGCTGCTCCGTTGGACGTCGCCGCCACCTCGCCTGAAGCCCTTATCTTCTTCCTCAACTTTGGGTTTGTGATTTCGGTGGGCGGCTCGATATCGTCTGATGTGATGACGGTGGTCGAAGTCTTGGGTGCCTGCACGTTGGACTCGCCGGGCATACCGCCAGACACCCGGAACAGCTCGAGAAGGTCATAGAACTGGCCGTGGATGTCGCCGCACACGGTGACAGGGGTGCAGACCGGCTGGATGTTGGATTCTGGGTTGCCGAGTCAGTCAGGGCCGTCCCAACATGCGCCGTAGCAAGCAACGCTCACCTTCCATCAGAATCTCCTTGACCTTTTCACACAACTCCTTCATGGCCCGCTCAGGCAGATAGTGGCACTGCTTGGCTTCCTCGAGCCACTCATCAAGGCCAGCATTTGGGCCCAGGTTCGCGGGGCCCGGTCGAGGTACGTTCGCAGCCATGATCAGGCATGCCCCGTCGCGAGAGGAAAAGGGTGAGGTTTCTGGCGGGGGGGTTTTATATCAGCCCAGCCCAGCGATGCACTGCGATGTGGTGGTACCTTGAGGCGACACGCAGGCGGCGGAGCGAATGGGGGTGGGGCTTAGATAACCTACCTATGGAGGGGTGCGACAGTGAAACGCCGGAAATTCTTCGGGCCTTGATGAGGGCTGTCTTAGTCTAAGTCAGCGTCGAGCCCGATAGATATTAGCCTTGCTACGAAACGGATGCCGATTCTGCCTTCATTTCAAACATATATTCTCGCCTTGTCGACATCTTTTCGTTCCAACCAACCATCCTGGACCTGTCGCAACACTCTTTACAGAAGAACCATCCATATGGTTCGTGCTGGCACGTGAGACATCTTTGGCTAATCGCATATCGCCCCGAACCGCCCCACCAGCCCTTGGCGGGGCATTCTCCCAAGGCCGCGACTCATCAAGCCTTACAGGTTTCCTGGCTGCTCAAAGGTGGCTAGGCCAGTTCAGTCTTTCGCTATCAACGCCATCACCAGAGACTGTTTACGGCATGCGAAATGTCAACTCAGGCACCGCAAGTCCTGTCTCGGCGGGCAAACGGGGTTCTCCCTGCGCCGGCGAGCCAGAGCGGCGAATCCACCAAGGTGATACATTCATGCCACCTACCGAAGAGTGACTTTCAATATCTGACATGTTCTCAAGGGCAAGGGTTCGCACGACCACAGCAGCCCCGGGAAACCCAGAGGCAGAGGCCCGAATGCGAGGTCTACTGAGGCGACCAAGGTGGGATCTGCACAGCGATGAGGAATTTATAGCTGGGCCAGCGACTAATGATGATGAAGAATGCGACTGAGGGCGAGACACCCAAGCAGGCCAAAGTAAAGGTTCACAATGAAGGCGAGAAACTGGTGATACGACGGCTCCCTCCTGGAATGACTCTGACGGAGTTCATGTCGATTCTTGGAAGTGACTGGGAGGTGGGAAAGGGCAGGATTGACTGGTTTTCCTTTGCGCCAGGCAAAATTTCTACCGAGTATGCCTGCATATCCTCAAGTAAGATCCCTCGCGTTGCTAACAAAGAACCGAAAAGCCCCTCAAAGCCGTCGCGACCAGGCCGCGCCTATGTCCATGTGACGCGTAAGGAGCACATTATGGCCCTGAGCGACGCTGTGCGAACTGCTGTCTGGGAAGACGCCAAAGCTACCTTCACCAGCCCGTCACTCATCGGCCCCCCCGCAGTTGAGTTCGCCCTCTATAGGAAGGTGCCGGGAAATAAGAAGAGGACCGACGCCCGTCAAGGAACCATCGACCAGGACCCCGAGTTCATGGCTTTCTTGGAGGATCTAGCGAACCCAGCACCGCCAAAGGACGGGTTGGAAGGGGAGGAGGCCGACGACATGGCCAAAGCGGAAACCAGAGTCACGACCACGCCACTTATTGAATATCTCAAGGAGAAGAAGGCAAACAAGACCAAAGACGGTGCCTCTTCCAAGAACGCTAAGCACGGAGAATCGAGGAGCGGCAAAGGCAAGAGTGCGTCGAAGGATGACGAGCCGAGCAAGAAGAAGGGCAAGGAGTCCAAGGCAGACAAGGCGGAAAGGACTCCCAAGGAAACAGTCAAGATTCTAACTAAGAAGGCGAACACTGACCAAGGCACCGAGGCGACAAAGAACACCCCGAAGCAGGCCAGCGACACCAGCGCCCAGGAACCTGCTCCCAAGAGTCGACGTGCCGGCATCCTGGCCGCTGCGAGGATTCTACAGCGTGATCTCGGCCTCAGCCCTGGCAGTGCCCATAGGAAGGCCCGCCAGGATGCTGCCAAAGCCGAGGCAGATGCGAAGGCGACGAGTAAGGAGAATGCGCCTCCTGCAACTGCAACCGTAACTGCAACCGCAACTGCAACCGCAACCGCAGCTACAGCTGTCACAACTGAGCGGCCGGCTTCACCCGTCAAATCGAACGAGGCCACACCTCCAGCTGCGAAGAATCGATCCGGCGCCGGTGCTTCCTCCAAGTCCCAATCGTCAGGTCGCAGGGCCCGAGGTGGCAAGAACTCTGAGAAGAACAAAGACAAGGACAAGGACAAGGAGAAAGAAAAAGAGAGCCCGTCAAGCCAAGCCCCAGCGCCGGCTAACCCACCAGTGGTTCTCCTCAAGAAGAAGAGCGGAGAGGCCGAGTCCAGCCAGTCAGCAGCGCCAGCAAACACCGAGTCTCAACCACCCGCTGCGCAAAGCTCTGGATCGAAACCGGCATCAACCTCAGCTGGTGGCTCCAAGGGCGGCTCGAACAAGTCGGGAAATGCGCAAAAGAAACCTCCCTCAGTTTCAGCTGATGCGACTCGCGGATTTGTCAAGCACGCCAACCCTTCTCAGGGCGTCACCGAAGCACTGCTCAAGCAGTCTTTGGAGGTCTTTGGCACTATCACCTTCGTGGAGATCGATAAGCGCAAGGGCTTCGCCTATGTCGATTTTGCCGAGCACGAGGGCCTTGTAAAGGCTGTCACGTCCAGCCCCATTACCGTAGCGCAGGGCACTGTGCAGGTTCTGGAGCGTAAGGACAAGAAGCCGGCGAATGCGGCAGCAGCATCGGGAGCATCCGGGTCGGCGCCATCCGAGAAGCCGTCTGGCCGGGGCAGACGCGGCCGGGGTGGAGGCAACAAGGCCAAGGACGCGGGAGCCAGCAACCAGGGTGGCGGCGGCGGCGGTGCTGCCACCGCCCCCGCGGCGAGCTCTGGCGGCTGAGAGGAAAGGAGTGATATGGGACTTTCTCGAATATCTCAACGATGCTAGCGAGCAGCAGGGGCGGGCGCACGTCAGATTGCGTCGCTGAGCGCTCAGCCCATTGCGAGCTTGCAACTGCCCTCTGCAGACCCTAGCTTGCTGAAGACGATGGACAAGAGCAGAAAGGCACGGGCTTTATAGCTGGCAGCCGGCTTTATTGAACTGGGATCCCGCAATAGCCCGCGGTTGCCGGCAGTGTGTTCCGCAGAAGGCCATTGCAAGCATCGTCATGGCTACGCGGACCAAGGCGCAGAGTCGATCTTTTGACAGACGGCTCGTTTATGCGGAGGAGATGACCTCTGTAAAAAAGCGCGTTTGCAACAAAGCTTTGCTTCGGAGGTTAGTAGGTACAGAATACGTTAGGGTTGAAGAAATCGAGGCACGACTATGTTACCATTTGTGTGTGTGTGTGTGTGTGTGTTTCGGTCCAAACATGATTTGAGACCATGATTTTTTCTTTTTTTTTCTATTTCGCACTCACTTCAAGTATTCTAGTTCCCCATGCAACTCACTACCCTCGACAATTCGGACAGTAACCATCCCACGGCCGCGAATCCGACGACCATCCACAGTAACGGCAGTAGAAGCGGCCCGGCTCCGCCGCCCCCGCGAGACAAGCACAAGCACACATGACAGCCAGACACGACAGGACCAAGGAGACGAAGCCAAAGATGAGAAACCCGATAAACACGCCCGCAATGGCGAGGAACTTGACCAGCACGCCCGCCACAAGCACGTACATTCCCGGACCCAAAAAGTCCGCCGGCTTGCTCTCCCCCCCCATCCCAGCGTACCGCACGATCGCCCTAGGCCCCTCGTTCATGGCGTACACCGCCAGGACCGCCGAGGCGAGCAGCAGCAGCCCGTCGAAGAGGGTGCCCAGGTACAGCATCCACAGCTTGACCCTCCCGCGCAGCCTGGACCCTAGCGAGGCGAACGCCACGGCGAGGAGGCCCGCGGACGTGAATAGCGCTAGGACGGCGAGGGCGGCGGACGCGCGCGAGAAGGAGAGGAAGCGGGCGCGGGAGGCGTGCAGGCGCGGGTTGATGGACTCGGAGGAGCCGTCGACGGAGGAGGAGCGGATGACGGATGCCCATGGGGCGAGGGCGGAGGAGAGGGCTGTCTCGTTGGAGATGGAGGCGCGGAGGGACGAGTCGACCATTGCGCCTAGGGAGAGGGTTGGCGGGAATGAGCGGTGGCAGTGGGAGTTGTCATCGCAGACGCCTGGGTTTGTGAGCTACGGAGGCCAGTGGAATTGGGCTGACTGACCTGAGAGACCCCAGAACCAGATGTGAGGGAGGTTAGGATTCTCGAGGGCCTTGGTCGGCTTGTGCGAGACCTCGTGGATGGCACGGAGGAGTTCATCCTGGTGGAGTTTGTAGAGGTGGATGGTAGCCGTGGCGGGAGAGAGACAGCCCAGCACGGCGATGAAGTTGACAATCAGCCCGACTATGTCTTGTCAGTCTATTGCGCTTGATCATGACTCTCCACCACATCTTGTGAACGCAAAGACATGACTGAAATGTCGAGAACCAACATACGAAACACGGCAAAGATGAGCCAGGCTCTCCATCCTCGAGAGTTCTCCTCAAACCCCCACATCTCGGCGCAGGAGGATCGCGAAACGTCCATGATGGAGTGGATTTGACTTGTGGGGAGTCGAACAATTTGAGAGAAGAAACGAATTGGAAATGAGCTGGAGAGAAGAACAAGACAAAACGAGAGAACGATATCAGTTACCGGCCAAAGACGAGATCAGCTCTTGGCCCTCTGATCATAGCATCTGAACCTTCTCTGAAGCCATCACATCTCAAATACCCTCGAGTCCTCTCCCGTTCATATATACCTCCCTCAGTCCCCCCTCAACGCCTCATGCATCCTCAACCGCACCGTTGTCTCGCACATAGCAGCCAAAAGCCCTGCATGCAGCCCATTCATTATCTCTTCAACTAATACCGCAACAGGCACGCTTCCCGCACTAGTAAACTACCCCTGCCCTATCTCTTCAGCTCGGCCGCTGAGGATGCGACCCTGGTAGCAACCCATCCCGATGGGCAGAGGGGGTTCATTGGTCCCCCAGCAAGGAGTGCGTGACTATGTATAGCTTTGCATGGCTGCAGGGCTGGACTCGTGATCAACAGAGACGATAACTATCATTTGATACGTTGCAGGGCATCAGCCTGGCGAATTGGGTTGCTGTGATGGAATTTAGCTTCCCCCCTGGTGCGGGCGGGTATTCCCTTGAATCATAGGGCTCGCTCCAGGCTCTCTCTGTTTCTTTGTTTCCCGCGTGGCTTGCTAGGTCAGTGTTTCACAATGACATAGGGCTTCGCTCCTTATATGCAGCGTGTCATTTTAGAGGACAAATGCGAAATACGAGAAAAACAAGGTTGAAAATAAAATTCTGTACTATCGAGTACGGCTATCCTAAAAACTATGGGGGGGGGGGATTGTTACTACTCGGGCTGTTGAGCCTGAATCATGTAGCAAACGTAAAACAAGTCTATCTGTAGGCTGAAAAGATGAAAACAAGAAGAAGAAAAAACAAATGTGTATCACAAGATTCAAATCCTCGCTGGGTGCTTTTGATGCCCCAACACTGTACTTTTTGGTATCCAAAAACAAAAAAAAAACAAAAACAAAAAACCAAGATTGCGCCGTCCTATACATCCCTTCAAATCTGAATCCTTGGCCATGCCGCTGAAATCACTCCCGCTGCAATCATGACAACGTACAACAACACTGCAACAATGAAGCCCAGGGCGATGGCTTCGCCCTGGGCAAAAATCCTCCCCGCATGCGCCTTTGCGTCGGTAATCCACAGTCTTTCTCCCACGCCGCGACGAGCTGCCTTGAGCCCGGGCAGTCCGTCCATGCTCAACACGTTGGTCTCGTTGTGGTAGTCCTGCAACGTGTTGCTGTCGGCTCTCTTCTTGGCCCATATATCCATCGTGGGCCGCTCCTCAAACACCGCCAGCTCGTCGACTCTGCCCTCGATGCCCTGCCGGAGGACCTGCTCCAGAGGCTTCTCGGAGGCCTCGTCGGGCAAGTAGATATCCTTCTTCACCCGCGGTACACCGAAGCCGCAGCTCGTCTGGGCCTCAAAGACATCGGCCACGATGACGGCTCTGGCCCCGTCAAAGGCTGACCGCCTTCCCTGGGCGATGCGGCGGACCAGATCGGGGAAGGCCGGCTCATCCCACTCGACCACCTTGGACCGGCAGAAGAATCGTACAATCCGAGGCGCCGCGCCGAAGCTCATGAACATCAGGCAGAGGCGGCCATTGTCGTAGGAGTGAGCAATGGTCTCGCATCCCGAGCCAGTGCGGTCGATGTAGGCACACTGGTTCGGCCCCAGGATTGCGAAATGCGAGTCCGCCAGGCCCTTGGGGGAGACGTTGATGTGAGAGCCATGAGTTGGGGCCGAGCCAGTGAAGAAGACAGGCTGTCGCTGCACCCACTCGGCGAGCTCCTCGGTGATGGAGGGGTAGAGCTTCATGGTGAGGAGGTAAACGTATGATATGAAAAGCAGGTGCCTCAATTGATTTGCTTGAGGGTTGCGTTGAAGCCGCGAAACCAACAGAGCAAAGATGTATGTTGGAAAGATGAGAATGCGACTGGAATGTTGAGGGTGAGACAAAACCTTTGTGGGCGGTGGAAAATATCTCGGCCGACGTCGGGAATGCATTCATCGTGCGGGGGAATGGCGTTCGGATGGCGGACCAGGGTCCAGATCGCCGGTTTCTCCCCACCAAGTCTGAGTCATGGGGCTGCCTGGACTAGAGTCCGATCGCCGGCGACGATTGGGAGAAAGATGCCGTGGACCCTCACCAAAAGTCCAACGTGCTAAAGGATGTCATCCCTTGGGTGTCTCAAGGGATGTGTTCATGTTAATCTTGATGTAATGAGACGCTCAAGAGAATCTCGCTTTGACTTGCGACACGGGAGTGTTGGTAATCTCCCCGAGGCCGCTGTCGTCGGCATTCAGCCACGATCCAGCTGGCCCCCCGTCAAAGATGCAGGCCAACGAGATCCTCAAAGAGCCTGGCTGGGGATGGGGTACGCGTGGTACGAGCCATCTTCATACCGCTCATCATCATAGGCGCTGCTGTCGCTGCTGAAATGGCCCCCAACTACGCTGGCCGTGCGAGGCACGTTGGAGTAAGTCGCCTGGCTAGACACAACGCTGGCGGCTGGCCGTCCTGTTGTCATTTGGCCGTAAGCGTTAAGGTCACTTGAAGGGGCGTCATAAGGAGACCAACCTCCGGGACCCCATGGCTCGATGAAGCTGGTCTGACGAGGCGCCGCCGAAGGACGCTCGTCAAAACGCTTCGACAAGCGCTCCTTGTCCGCCTTGGCGTCGGACCTGTCCTTGTCCTTGGGCTTGTCGCGCTGCCGGCCCCGATCCTCGCGGTCACGGTCGCGGCGTTCCTCGCGTGGGCGATCCTCCCGGTGACGAGACGCGCGGGGTCGATCCTCGACGGCACGATCCTCGCGGGAGCTCTCGTCGCGGTCCTGGTTTCGTTCCTCACGGTCGCGGTGGCGGTCCTCACGAGACTCCCTCTTGCTGGAAGTCTTGCTGGACGTCTTGCTGGATGCCTTGCTGGAAGCCTTGCTGGGAGCGCGAGACGGGTTCTTTCGGCCCTCGGGCAGAGGAGCAGGAAGAGGGCTGGGCATGGGGCTCGACATGGGGCTGGTCATGGTGGAGGGAGGCGTCTGGTTGTTGAGAGCGTGGAAGCGCATGGAGAGGTTCTCGTGCTTGGCCTGGAGGCCGATGAAGCGCTGCTCGAGGTCATGGTGCTCAAACACGACACTCTCGTTCTTCTGCTTGAGCTCCTCCTTCTCCTTCTTGAGCTCCTCGCACTCGTTGTTGACGCGGCGCTTGTCCTCCTTGAGCTCCTCAAAGTCGGTGTTGAGGCGTCGGTTGTCCTCCTTGAGAACCTCGGCCTCGGAGCGGGCGCCCTCGAGCTGGGCCTTGAGCTCGCGGTAGGAGACGTTGGACTCGGTGAGCTTGCGGTTGGCCTGCTCGAGGGCCGACTTGGACTCGGTCAGCTTGCGGGTGAGTTGATCGATGGTGGACTTGAGCTTGTCGTTGTCGGCGTTGGCTTTGTTGAGGTCGGTGTTTGCCTTTTGAAGGTCGTCGCGGAGTTGGGATTCGAAGTCGTACTCATATTCGTAGTCGTAGTCGTGAACTATAATTGGGTCGCCCGAGTTAGCAGGGGGAAGCGGGAGGCGCTGGGCGCGGGACGCACCAGTCAGGGCCTTTGAGGATGTAGTGGAGGTCCTCTTGACCGGGCTGGCAGAAGTCCGCTGGTGCAAAGGCATGGCGTCGGCTCCGGGCTGTTCACGATCGCCCGCACGACAAGAGGGAAGAGGAGAGAGAGAAAAGGGTTAGAGAAGGGGACGCCAAAGTCGTCGCGATGCTGTGTTCTGTGGTGATTTGGTGATGTCCTGTTCGCTGCGATGCAGCGCTGCCCAACGACGTCTGGGTCTGGCAGGCGGGAGGAAGAGCGCGGGCGAATTGGCGGGGAGAGCGCTCTGGAGGGGTGGGAGCGGGAGCGGGAAAGCGGGAGCGCGAGGGGCCAAAAAAAGGCAAAAGTTGTGAAAAGTGACGTCTTGTGCGAGTTAAACTCGACTCGATATTTCCGGACAGCAGTTACTGGTGACAGCAACAGCGAGAGATCTTTCCTGCACAGGATGAGGAAGAAGGTTTGGAATTTAGAAAAAAAGGGCTGTGGGTGTTGAAAAGGGAAATGAGTTTTGGGCGCAGGCAGGGGAAGAGAGGGAAGAAAAAAAAAGGTGTTCGGGTTGATATGGGAATTTTTTTTATCAAACTCGGGTGTGGGAGGAAAAAAAATAAAAAATAAAAAAAGAGGTCCTGGCTGGAATGGGGGGTGGAGGGGGGCGCGGAAGATGAAGGGAATGGGAAGGGCAAGGCAAAGCAAAGCAAAGCAAGGCAAGGCAGGGAAGGATGGATCAACTGAAATGATGACTGCTCCTTCTATTGTGACTTCTCGCAAAACACGGACCAAAAACTGCCTTGTGCTGGGCCGCTTCCTTGCTTCAGTGCCTTTGCACTTTGACTCTCATCTTCTTCCTTCTTTGTGTCCTGTTGCTACTTGTCACTCCGAGTTGACGGTGACGAACACGAAACTAAGAAAAGAAGCGGAGGAGTCATCGGGCGGTTGCTAACTGCCTAGTACCTTATGCAGACTCGGTACATCACGGCGCGCAAAGGCGGAGAGGCGGAGAGAGGCAGGCACACAGAACCTCAGCAGCGGGCATCCATCATGGGCTGGGCCCGAGGGAGTGGGCATTCTCTCTTTTTTTTTTCTGCTGCAGATATGGGCCCTCCCCTGTCTGGACTGAAGGAGACTCTCAACAATTACCACAGCAGAGGGAGCCGAGGGTGTGAGATCAGTCGGAAGGGAGTGAAGCACCAACCCAGGTTGAGACCCTGATTGGAAGATTCTCGAGACACGGGAAATGGGAACTGGGCCTCACGCACACACTCACACTCGCATTTGCGGGCTCACACATTGTTTCTTGCTTTCCTGACACACGAATCCGCCAGTGCGGCGTGCGCAAAGTCGAAAAAGGCGGTTGCGACGCCAACATCAGGACCGAAACCAACCCCAAATCAGTGCCCAAGGGGAGCCGACCAGAGCCCAATGCCCACTTCGCCCACACCTCTACCCTTGTACCCTTGCGCCACCCTTGCCAGACTGGGGGGGTCGATTCCAACCCTCATGCTTCTCCGCCGGCTCTCCCTCTGCTCTGTTCCGCAGACCCTCCAAGCCCTTTAAGCCCTCGGCCTCTTCCCTGGTTCCTGGATCCCCCGGAGCCGGTGCAAAGGGGCTGTTGATTGGCCATGCTGGGGCAGTGCAACGCGGTAACCTGGATAAGGGCTCAAGGCAGAAGAAAGGAAGCCCTGAGGAAAAGCAATGACGGCGTGCCATCACCAGAAAGCAGCCGAGGGGCCAGACACACTCACTGGCAGACAGGGGGCGCAGGAAGGCAGACAGCTTGACCCCTCAAACCCCCTCCATCATCACGATATTCATGAGCGGTTTGCCCGGCAACGTACCCTCCATCACCAGAGAGCGGGAGGGGGGATCCTCACACTATGCTGGTTCGCAAACTGGTGTGCAACTGGTCCGCCAACCTCAAAGAGTTGACAGGAGAAAATGTGAGACTTGCTGATCGTCGAGGGGCCGACTCCGCTTCAGGCCAGCTCGTGTGGCTCAACCATCGTCACCGGTGCGGACCACCATCAACCTAGCAGCTTGCCAGCAACCCTTACCCGCGCAAGCCCACGCCGCACCCTGCGCACTCTGAGCGCCGCAGAATGCGCTCCAAGCACCCATCTTTGAACGGGAGTTGTCTGCGAGTGACTCATCGGCTGGCCAAGGGCGTGTCTCGTGGCGGCGGATGCTGGTTGCGGTTTTCCCGTGTCCCCTTGTCGTCAATGCGAGCCGTTCGGCACATGGGGAATCTGTTTTATTTTCGCGAGTGTCGCAGCCAACATCAACTCCCGTGGTGCGCGACCGGGGCCTCACGCGCACACGGCTAATAAACCCCCCTTGTTCGTCTTCCCTTGCCCTTTGGCCCCTCTCTCTCTGCTCGTCTTTCTTGCATCCGGGAGTGGCCGAGGAGCAGCAGGCAGACAGACAGACATTGGCTACCTATGACGAATTGCTGCAGCATGATTTGGAGAGCATGCGCATCACGAAGCAGACGAGATAGCGCACTGCAATATTGGCATCCTCGACACAAAATCGCGGGGAGCCCACCGCATCACCCCAAGTCGGGTAAGGGCGCTGATGTGGATAGGAAAAAAAAAGGTTGATACCTACCAAGATCCATATCCATATCCATGCCCTCGAGGAGCCGCCCGCCGCCGGTCGCCTGGGACCGGGCACCGGGGAGCTTCCGGCCGGGGGGCCTCCCGCTTCTCCTTCTGGGGCCTGACAACCTAAACTTGAACGCACAGGACGCTTGGGCTTCCCGCGCTGTCAAAACAAAATTGGACAAAATTGGGTCCTGTCAGAAATTTCTGATGCAACAGGATTGGAACTGGAAGAGGCTTGGAATTCACCCCCTTTGTTCTGGCTTTATCTGGGATGGGGGGATGGGGGTTTGACCTGGGCTGGACTGCCCTGTCCTGGCATGAGACCCGACTGGCATGCTGGGTTGATTGATGTGGATTGACCAGATGAGATGAGAGTGAGAGTGTGTCTCTTGCTCCCGTCCCGTCGCCCCGATTTTCATTCCCTCCCTTGCATTCCCGCTTCCCGCTGCCAAGATGCCCCGTCACCACGTTTCCAGCCCTAGTTTCTCTAATTGCTCGCGTCCGTTCCGGAATGGAATGCTTCACGAGTGACCTCGATTCTCCATGCAACCATCACCCCTTTTTTTTTAGGTACTATGCCTGATTTTACACCTCACCAAAGTACCGAGGTAGCCTACTCACCGAGGCCAGCCCAGCTCAGTAGGGTTCTCCAGCCCCAACCCAGCGGCTTGGGAGGCCGTCCATTCCCCCTCCACATCAAACGGTCGCTAAACGCCTTCCGGAAGCACCTCGGCGAAGCAACCTTCGATCGTATTTCCCAACTGGGCAAGTAAACAGAAAAAAACCCAAAAATCTAAACGGCCAACCTCAATCCTTGGATCCCGCTTTTTCGCTAAACCACGGATCTACCCGCTGGCGATTTTGAAAGCCAGGCCAGCTCAACGAATCGCAGCCCCCGTCCCTTGCTCAAAGTACAAGTGTAAAAAAAGAGAGGCCTGCCTGGTCCCGGGATTAGGGAGATAGTTCCCCGTGAATCAACTGGACAATTAGAACTGTGGTTTTTGTGGTCATGCGAACGTTCCTCAGGCAGGCTTCGCAACCCTCTTCTTTCTTGGTTGATGGGTCATCCGCCCAAACAAATTTTGTCTACACCCTCACCTTTGACGACACCACCACTACGGATCTCTCCCGTTCTGTCCTCGCAACCCACCATTTGCCTTTTGGCACACGGATCATGGATCCCCCCCTCTCGTCAAGTGCCGCCCGTTCTGACCGGTCGCTTCGTTTCACTTGACCTTCCACACCTTTTCACACATCACACATCACACCTTGACGATGCTTCGAGACTTGCCCTCCCCCCTTCTTGGACCAGATATCTCACCGCAAACTGGCACTCGTATGCTCAGACATCTTGTTTCCCTCTCCCCCCCCCTCTAGTCCCCACACATTGTTTG